>VTPC01090040.1:549597-559663 GCA_011009095.1 Ignelater luminosus
ATCTATTAAGTATTTATTATTTATTTTAATTATGAATTAGCAGTGACTGCTAATAATATTAAGTCATTGTTTACAAAATCATTATTCAATAACTAATGAAGATTCTACTTTGAGATTTGTTCAGAAGATTGATCTCATACAGCATGATAAAAAATTACGTATTGTACAATCTTTTTGTAAATTAATTAGTCCAACCACAAAAGAACAAAATGCATGAATGAAATTACTAAGAGAATTGGCAACTCTGCACTAGGTGAAAGAAATTTTGTGCTCCAAAAGTAATAAACTTTCTTTTTCTTCAACCTTAGTTAAGCCAGACATTACAGTAAATTGTGAATAGTTTGTCCACTTAGTTTAGATCAAAAGATTCTAGGAAGCTTGTAATAAAAATGACAATGCAACATAATGAACAACTGGTTGTCCGTGGGGCAGCTGGAAAGGCCATTTCTACATTACAGTTGTTTTTATAAAAAGCGTTGGTTCAAGCTATCTTCTTTAATTAATATCCATAATAAATTAATGAGATGATTAAAAATTAAAGAGTTTAATTGGTACTGTGATTAAAAAATGCATTGCACTGTTCTTCATTTACTTACTTAAGATTACCAGTGATTTGAATATTGCTTGTTATCCTCTTTTTTAACATCAGCTATCTTTTTTATCTTGATCAAAGAAGTAAATCCAGCTTTGTTCTAGACTCCTATTAAGTGCATCCCCTAGTAGCTTTTCATAAACAGTACTAGTTTAAAATGAAAAATGGCAAATTATTTTTACAGAAAATAGACGCTTAAATTCAAAACATCTGAATTTACCGAGAAGATCCTGTCGTACAAGGTGTGTAAATAAACTAATGAGACTGGCAATGTAGCGTTCGATGTGGCAACACTGGGGACTACCGCTCTAGAAAGAAGGCGAGTCAACTTTGTAGGTTCATTTGGTCGTCCGTAGGAATTTCTTTCGTAAACTGTTTTTTTCTATTGCATTTTGAAAATGAGTGGTATCAATTTCGAGCAACGTTGTGCTATCAGGTTTTGCTTCAGACTTGGTCACAGTGCAACAGAAACTTTTGTTAAGCTTCAGCAGGCCTATGGAGACAATGTTTTGTTAAGGGTCCAGGTCTTCAAGTGGTTTAAGGCATTTTCAGAAGGAAGAGAACAGATCAAAGATGAATCTTGCAGCCAAAGGTCTGCAACTGTAAGAACTGACAAAAATGTTACCAAAATCCTGGGTCTTGTGCATTCTGATCGTCGCTTGACAGAATGATCAAAGAACAGTTGAATTTGACTCACACCACCGTTCATGATGCTTTGACCGATGCATTGGGGCTGAGGGAAATCTGCGTGAAAATGGTTCAGAAAAACCTTTTGCAGGAACAAAAAAACAATAGGAAGGACTACTGTTTTGATTTCTTAGGGCAGATTGAAAGTAAACCTCATTTCCTGAAACGTTTCATACACCAAGGCCAAAAAAAAACAAGAATGAGCAAGTCGAAGTTCAAAATCATGCTGATTTGCTTTTTCGATAGCCAGGGAATTGTTCACAAAGAGTTTGTGCCTCAAGCCCAAACGGTATACCAACAATTTTACTGAGAAGTTCTTGAAAGACTTCGAAAAAGGGCCATGCATGTAAGACCGAGCATCAAGAACCACTAAGTGCTGTATCACGACAATGCACTTTGTCACACTGCACTTTCAATTAATGAGTTTTTGATAAGTAAAGATATTTCCGTGGCTCCTCAGCCACCTTATTCTCCCCACGTGAGTCCTTGTGACTTTTCTCTCTTTCCAAAATTGAAAAATCAACTCAAAGGACGTCATTTTGAAACACTAGAAGACATTAAAACTGCCGTAATCAACCAGCTAAAGGCAATTTCAGTACCCGAGTTCCAGCACTGCTATAAAGAGTGCAAAAATCGCCTTCATCGCTGTGTGGCTTCTCAAGGCAATTACTTTGAAGGAGACAATGGTGAATTGTAATTTTAAATAAATAAGAAAATTACAAAAAATCAGTTTCATTACTTTTGCAGCCAGCCATGTATTTGCAATTATTTTAGGTTCAGTTTTGCTTAGATCTTTGAATGGTTTAAGTGGAAATTTTGTGGCGATTTTACGTTGTTATTGTGGATTGTTTTTGTTATTTTGAAATTCCTTAAGGACTAGTGCTTGTGTTTATGGTTTTTTAAATCATTATATCGTTATTTATTGTTTTTATTGTTTGCCGTAATAGTTTAATTAGTGTTGTAAAATGGCTGAGCTGGAATATACTAATTGCAGAAGTAATGGACATGATGATTCTGTATGGTGAAGCTCGTCAAAACGCTGAAGCTGCAGATGTTTGTATGCTAAACGATTTCCCAACCGACTACAAAAACACTATAATTCAACGAGTACAGGGAACAACGAATTTACAACAGCAAAGAGGAGTTGAAGGTGGTAGCTGGAAGCAGAAGACGATATTCTGAAAATAGTTAAAAATGATTCACAATTAAGCATTCGAGAAATTGCAGAACTTGTTTCTTTATTGCATTGGACCGTGTAGGGTGCGTTACATAAACAGCAAATGTACCTTTACCACGTGCAAAGAATGCAAGCTGTAGTTGCGGCTGACTTTCCCCGTCGCAGAGATTTTTGCAGATGGTTCCTACGACATCATCGATAATAACCAGATTTTTCAGAGTACGAATTCAGCACTGATGAATGCTTTGTTAGATCTTAGAAACACTAATGTCTGGAGTATCGACAATCTGCATGTTGTTCGACGCACTAATTTCCAGTAGTGGTTTGCCGTCAATCTATGGGCTAGTATAGTTGGAATCAGCTAATTGGTCCACATGAACTACCACCCCGAGTGAATGGCAAAACATACCTCATTGTCCCCAGGAACAGCTTCTTCCATTATTAGTATAGAGTCCGACAAAGTAAGTATGTGGTTCTTACACGATGGGACACCATGACATCTTAGTGTGCAAGTTCGCAAACATCTCAACGGGTTTTTTTCTGGGCGCTGGATTGGTCAAGAGTTCACGTCTAGGAGGTTGCCACCATTGAAGACTTATGCCAGCGTATTAAAGTTGTCGTTACCGACTTTCACCATCATCAGCATGAAATATTATCCACGGTACAATTGGAGACGGCGCGGCGCGAGGTGCCCAGTTCTGCACTGAAGTCAATGGACAACATTTTGAGCACATACTGTAACTGTAGTACCCAATTCATGTAAGCTAAGTTCATTTTCTAACGCCATTTCCAAGTTTCTTTTTGTGTGCAATAGAGGCTTATTACACCTTATTTACAGTTAATGTTAGTACCATTACTATCCTAACGTTCTATGCGATGCCAACAATTTAAATCATTTTTAATCAAGGAATTAATACCTTAACATGCAAAGCTGAGTGTACGTACGTCAATATTATAAAGCTTTTAGTGCTGTACCGTTACCAAATAATGCTAAGTTTTTGCTTATTTTCTTGAAATAGAGGTAAAAAAAAATGTTATTAGACTTTTTGTCTCAGTTGATCTTCCCTCTCACCTGTGTAAAAAAGACGTTTAGTTTTTCTACACCTATATTACTTTTTAACAAATCCCCTTTTTCTAAGAAACACATACTCCTTAAAAAAATCAAAGATTTATTTGAAGACTTCCGGTATTACCACAAAATAAAACAATAAGCAATGCAAACAGCAATTAAGTCTGTATTGCTTTTTCAATAGACATTTTTCGGTAATCACAATAATCCACTTTTTGTCTAAGTATTTTAGTTTACACACTTTATTATTAATTGTATAAAAATCATTTGAAACTTGACAATGATCTTGCAACGTTAATTTACATAAAAAGTGGTTTTTGTTGAATATTGGTTTCTAGGATAACCTAACATCAAATTAGCTACAAGTAACTTTTTTAATTTACTTTTTTTAATTATTTCCTACAAACCACTACGTTTTACGTAAATTTACATTACAAGAAGTCTAGTTTTAAACGATTTGTACGATACAATTGTTGCTCAAAGAAGCTAACGATTTAAATCCTTAACCCCTACACTCATTTAATTAGGTAGAAGGCGGAGGTACAACAAACAGATTATTTCCGGTTTTCTGACCAAGGATTCATTCCAGGTAAGACTTCTTAAAAAATTTAACCCAACTTTCTAATGCTTTATTAAGGGGTGCCTAAAATACATTTGAATAAGACTATAATCAAGATTTTAGTGCGACACCAATATTCAACAAAAACCACTTTTTATGTAAATTAATGCTGCAAGAACATTGTCAAGTTTCAAATGATTTTTATACAATTAATAATAGAGTGTGTAAACTAAAATACTTAGCCAAATAGTGCTAGCTGTTTTTCACATTTTCTTGAAAACGGCGCAAAATAGAAATAATTTTCACTAGACTTTTCCATTTCAAATGACTTTTCTTATCACTCGTTTCAAGGACTACTATTAGTTCACTAACACCCTGTATAAAAACTAAAAATTCGACAAAGATGTAATATAATAATCGAGATTTTAATCAAGAGCAAACTGAAGCTACTTATGAGATGTTTCGTAAGAAAGAATATTACGTGGCTGTAATAAATATGAAGTATTATTAAATTTTCCAGCATTATTTGATTACCTTGGAGTGTCGTTGATTATTTACTTAGCTGTACTTTCCTGTACAACCAACCGTAAGGACGTTCTAATGAATTTTTAGGTGAGCAATATAATATAGACTTGTTTTCTGTTTAAGAGTTATTAATATACTGTTTATACGTATAAACCACAATAAATTAATGAACTTGCTTTGCTATTATTAATTTTCCAGGATGTGTTTGTAGAGCATTGATTTATGTAGAATCACAGATTAATAAATAAATGAACAGCATTCTGTCGTTATAAAATTAATGCTTGAATTACTGTTCTCTTGTTTAATAAGTTTCATTTATTATTGATCTGTCATTTCGTAATGTATCTACATTAAAGTGCCGTAGAATATTAACAATAAATCAACAAACCAGTTAATGATTGTAATTTAGTACAAAGACTTTACTAGTAGATTGTTGTGATCCAAAACAAGATGTCGTATCCGACATCAAGTGATTACCTCAATTTGCAAAATAAAATACTTCGACTTACAGGCGTTTCTTTAAATGAAAAAGAGAGCATATGGTACAACATGTATTCGGTAATCGTTGTAATGTTTATCTTTAGTTATCCAATGACTATCTTTCATGCTGTTCTAACTAATGACTACCCCATTGATGCTGTACTACAGAGCGTTTCTCTAGGTGTTGCTGCTGCTAACGGTAAGCAATTTATTACGCAGATTAATTTTGATTTTCATGTTAAAACCTGAATTTAATGTCATGAAATACTTTTAAATTTTGTTCTGCCTTGAACCGATAATATTCGGCTGCATTATAAAAATATTTTCGACGGATGCGGTATTGTGTATAAAACTTATTGAATCACTCTGATAAATAATAATTATTACTTTTAATATTTATTTTTTTTAAGAAGTTACTACATATAGAAAAAATATTCGATCATGAAAGGTATTTGAACCTGTGACCGTCGGCTTTCTGCGCCGATGCTTTAGCAAGTGAACTATATTCATGTTCGTAGTTGAATATTTTCTTTACAGATTCAATATTAAATCTAGTGAATTTGAATGATAAATTTATTTTAAAAATATCTCAATTACTGATTATTATAAGAGTAATTAACTCTGTGGATTTGAATTGCTCAAAGTTCAAAAATTGATAAATTCACAAAATTACTTTTATGGAATTATTTTGTAGAATCAGAGGTTTTACGAAAGCAACATAAAAAATGATTTAATTCCATTTAGGGTCAATCCATTTCAAATGGTCCAGAAAAACAAATTTTAGTTGCTCGACCATTTAAAAAAAAATTAATATTTTTACTGTTATTTGCCTTAAGTGTGAGTAGCCAAAAACACATATTATTTTATTTTTATACTTAACCGTTTAGAAATGACGTACTCCACGGTGCACGCTGATTTCTGCGTTTGCAGACATCTACGGAAAATTAATTTCCTATGGACTGGTTAGTCATAGACATTTCAAATAAAAACTATTGCTTTTTTTAAACCTTTCTCTATCGTTTTTGTTTCCTTCATTAAAGTCCTAAATTGTCATTTAATATGTAAAAATTGCTCTTGCAATTTGGTGACACAATTTAAAGAAACGCACTCTTGAAGGGATGTTTTTTTATGGAAGGGGTGCAATATCAAAGTTAATTTGTTTTGCGCTGGTACATATCGCAAAACACTTTATGCTGAAAAAGAAAGAAGCTCTAATTTTGCTTCCTTTATTTTTTATGCAGTTCCAAAAAGTCGCAATTTTCAGATTTGGCCTAACTTTAAGGCTTAATATCTCTGATGGGAGACCAGATAAAAATTTGATTGTTTTGGATATTATGCACCTCTATGGTGGTAAACTGCAGTACTGTTTTCGAATAGGAAAGGAATCCTTTTCCAAATATTCTGCAAAAACCTGAGCTTTTTCTTTGTCGTTTCTTGTCCTGTTATTTCTGTCAGTCCTAAGAGGGGGGCAATGTAATAGTGGCCTATTTACCTTTCTTGTCGTCTTCCATAATGAGAAGTCTGTTGATTTCGTAGCTGTCAGTCTTCCTTGATAATTTTTAATATCCTGGGTTTTGTATTGCTCCAGCATCTCCTTCAGTTTCCTAATGGCCCTGTTGAGCTTACTTTTTGTTTTTGGTGTTCTAGATTGTTGCCATGTTTTCCTCACTTGTCTCTTTTGAGCGATTTTTTCATTTATAAGCAGAGTATTTCTTCTCCTATTTCGGTTCACTCACTATCTGGAGTTGCAAACCAAGCTGCTTATTGAATGTTTTTTGTTAGCTTAACAACTTCTGTATCTATGTCCTTATCTGATTTGAGTACACAGTCTAACGAGATAAATTGTTCAAGTTTCTGTCTAAATAGGTCCCAGTTTGTTTTGTTGTTGTCCAAAAAGGGCTTTTTTCTTTTTTTGTAATTTATGATTTCATTGTAATCATAACAGGTGAGTGCTTTAAGGAAAGTTCTAAACAGGATTCTGAGGTACATTTTTTATGTCTATTCCTTTAGTTATACCAAAGTCAAGTAAAGCTGGTGTTTTTTCAGTGTCTGTTGAAATGTATTTTAGGTTATTACTATTTATGGCCTTTAGTATTTTTCTGCCTTTGGTGGTTGTCAACCTTAAACTCCATGTAGTTTTTTGCATTGTAGTCTCTTCCTATTAGAAATCTATTTCCAAGCGTCTTAAAGAATGTTTCAAAATCTTCTTTTTTGTTGTTGTGCTTGGGTGGGCAGTAGACAGCAGATATAGGGTTATGTTTGTTTTCAACAGAAATAAACCAATAAAAACAGGCAGTAGCCTTTTTAACGGGAACTGATTAGAGGTATTATGTTGAGTATAAGATTATGTCTAAAAGTCCTTGCTTTAGTCGCCATCTTGAAAAATAGTTTTTTTTAATATTTCGAGAACGGCTAGTCTTACGACGAAAAGTGTTAAGACTACAGAAGAACTCTACAAGTTTCGTAGAAAAAGCTGTAGTTTGAAGAGTAGTAATCTTAGAAACAATGTTTGATACAAAACTTGTAGAGGAATTCATTCTCTACAAGAAAGGTTTGAACACTTTTTGTCGTAAGACTAGCCGTTTTCGAGATATTTAAGAAAGACTATTTCTGCTATTGCTGAAGCAAGGACTTTTGGACTGCGCTAACGTAATTTTATATTCAACATAATACCTCTAATCAGTTTCCTTTAAAAAATTGCTATTGCTTAACCATGTGAAAATTACATAGCAAAAATTCCATGTCTCCTGGACTAAGCTCACTGCCAGTGACTGAATGTCGTTCTCTTGCCAGCATGTTTACATTTTCTGACTAATTCGTATGTTTTCGATAAGTTGTTTTTGATTGTTTTATCAAAATGTAGACATATGCAGAATAATCGTTTGATGAGCCCATGCGTAAATCAACTGGAAAAATTTTACTTAAGTTTTTTTTGTGAAATATCACTGTTTGCACACCTCCTTTGGAGGTAGATAAATAAAATACATAAGGCAAGTTATTTCGAAAGAATGTATATGACAAAAACATTGCAATACAAATTAGTTACATTTCAAATTTAAAATAAAAAACATTGATACGTAGGTTTCTATTCGAAAAATAAAGTGAAGTTGATCTAAACACAACTGTCGCATGTAAAAGTATCATCGTTCTTTTCCATGCCGGAGCAGGCGTCACGGGCCCCCAAAAAACAGACAGTGCACCGAATCCATCCCTTTCCGCGAGCAGAAGTTGAATACATTTCACCACAAATCAAGCACGCTGTGTCATCGTCTTCCGCTGGTGAGTTGGAGGTAGACACATTATCTTTTTCATCTGAATATTTCGAGCTGCAAAAGGTTTTTGATGTCCTCTTTGGTTTTTGTGAGGCTTGATGAATGCTCCTGATCTGTTTCTGATTCTGTTTTTTTTTCTTTTCCAACCTTACCTATTTCATCAGTTCAGCTTTTTTTTTATCTTAATATCAGTTTCTATATTCATTTTTATAGGGATCGCTAGTTATAATAGCAGTTTTTTTTGTTTTTCTTGTGATCGCTTTCCGGCGGCCAGATATTTTGAGAATAGGACGTATGCTGGAAGGCGTTGCTATTAAAAAAGAAGTTTTTGAAGGGCCATTTTGACAAAGAGCAGGACCTTGGCAAGATTGGGAAGTGTTTAGAAGTTCTGGAGTGCGGTTACAGAATTTTGGTGTACGTTCGCGGGGTTTAAGTGTGCATTGGCGAGGTTCTGAACTGCGAGCGGTACTTGTTCCGGGGATAGATTTTACGCTAGGTTCTCAGACTGCCAAGTTTGGGAGATGATTATTCAAATCAGAAGGGCTCCAATCAGGTGAATCGATATTGGTTACCTCAGCCGCCACGAAGTCAATACCTGTGAAAATTTTGTAATCAAAGGGAAGAATTTCTATTTTTCGGAATCTTTTTACATCATTCTCTGGAGTGTAACCTTTTAAGCATGTCTCACAAAAATTTAAGTTTATTTGAAAATCTGAGACTGCCCGACCAGGATGATTATTTAGACATTTTTCTAAATTTTGATGAAGGTAACGACTTAAAGAAAACATAACTGCCACATCTAAGGGCTAAAGCCGATGGGTCGTATGAGGAGGGACACATAACATTGTAACATTATTTTTTCTTGCTTTCGCAAAAACGTTCAAGTTTTTCGTATGCGAATTGTGGCTGCCTAAGATCAGGAGAACTGAGTCTTCAGCTGTGGGCTTTGTATAAGCTAAAAAATGATCAAACCACCCTGAAAACATTATCCAGGTAGAGCATTCTCTTATGCTTGAAGGTTATCAAAAGCGGGGCAAAGTTTCCTCCAGCTGAAGCTCAAATTACTGCTGTTGTCGTGAGGCCTCTCTCTGCTGACGTAATGCGTGCTACTTGTTTGCGGCCTGTCTGGACAACCACTTTAGAATCTTTTCCGAGAACCGTATTTAAAAAAGTCTCATTCACGTTAAAAATGCAATGAGCAGGAATTTTCTTTTTGATCACTTCTACCTTTAGAAGTATGTAAAATTTCGTAACCACTGGTTTATTAAATGCTCTTGCTCGGGCTACAGAAGTTGCTTCTGGACTTCTGATAGTTAGTTCTGGGTGTCGTTCCTTAAAGACAATAAACCAGTCCTACCCAGCAGCTTGCTTGGATTTCGAGAAAGGATGCTTGATACCATTCTTATCAGACAGCTGGTAGGCTAAACAACGTACGTTACGTGCGGTCATTTTATACATACGAGTTTCTATATGAAGAATATGATCTACCAACTTTTGTGCTTCATTAAATACAAGGTGAAAATGCCCTAAACGTCTTTCAACGCGGTTATTTCGATTATCTAGACGGCGTTTTAAGGTACTCCAAAATCCCTAGCTGCTGTTTTCTTACAGTATAGCTTGAATTGCTGCTTTTATGCTTTTTGTATTCCATGACTGCCTCTCGGTCTTTCTTTTATAGGTACGAACCATTGTCGTTAACTTAAAT
>VTPC01090041.1:0-238037 GCA_011009095.1 Ignelater luminosus
GCATTAAGAGATGTTTAAAAGGACATTAAAGAAAAAAAAACAAAAGTAGAAAGAGCTTTTATCTGATAATATGTTATTTCACCGTACAAAAATATTCTAATGGAAAATTAAACTAGAAGTTCATACTATTTTTCTCATTCAACTATTATTGCATTACAGTGTTAATTTATTGATTACCTTTAATCCGTTTTATCAATTAGATTTTGGACGTTTTGCAATTCTCTCTATCCGTTTTACTTATGTTGGTATTATCATTACATATCATGCTAATTATCAAAGTTCTGTACCTTTTTTAGCTTTTTACTTCAGTTTTTTTTTCTAATTGGTATGGCGACCAGGATGGGTTATGCAAATAGGGACTTTTAAAGATATTCAAGGCTTGTATCGTAAGGTTTTGATTACTTGTTTTGCTTTGGCAATTTAACTATAGACAAGGGTATACTCACTAGTAGTTTTTTTAGATATAAAACAAATTCTTTACTGATTCTAAAACTGACAAAAAAATGACTTCTTTTTAAAAGAGGCTGTTTGCGCTGTCTAAACATCAGATGCTATACTAACACTTCGCTTTTCAGATACTCAACAGTGATTTACTTAAGATATCGTATCTATTTATTTCTTCAAATTCTTACAACTGAAAATACTGATTCAAATTAAAAAAAATTAAAATAATAAATTAAAATAATAAATAATAAAATAAAATAAACAAAACAATTGAAACCGTATCAAACCAATAACAATAAAAACAAAACTGTGAGACACGAAACGAAACCAAACGTTATCTATGGTTTTACATAATTGAAGATACACACACTCAGTGGTTTAAAGTTTTAATATTGACAAGTAAATCCAGGTACAGCTAGTGTCATAAACTTTTGCGAGAGTTACAAAAATGTTCTTCCTTCTGAACTCAGAGCTTTACTACGAATTCGTAAGAGATTGGCACTGTGTCGTTTCTTTTCACTCAGAGTACCGTACCCATTGTATCTTCAACTCTATCTGCTCATGAAAGAGAAATCAGTATCGTGTTAAGGGAAAAGCGAAGTATATGCTATTATTTTTCAGTAAGTTCCAGTTAATGTAAACCTTGTTGTATATAAGCCAACAGATTTTGTAGATTAGATTTACTGTTCTGTTCTAACGCACTAACTTGTGACTAGGTGCATGGAGATGAGAAGTTTAAAACTTTAATAACGCAATTTTTGGTGATCTCAGCACTCAAACCCATATTGTTCCAATATGTCTTCAACAGAAATTCAAGATTTGCCCCGTCACTTTCTTGGATAGTTCTTAGATAGATAACCGGAGCCGTCTTTGCCTGATAGCATTGCTTTAGTGTTTACGATGCTGTTTCTGCCAGCAATTTCTTATTGACTATCTTAATTGGGCTGTAAGTTTCAACCTAGATGCTTTTGGCTTATCTCTTTGCAAGTGTTAGGGTAGTCTAAAATTTGTGCTTTTAGCGTTATCTCACTTTCAGATGCTTTGACAGTTATTTTTCAATCATATTTTGATCACATGCAATATTGCTATGACATATCTTCCTAGGTGTATGATAATGTCATTCTATGTGTCTACTCTATGGGCAGTAGGTACCCGCTAGAACTTTTTCTTCTGGTTGAAAGATGTTGTTCTATAACCGTTTCTTACTTTCACAACTTCAAACCTTCGGTTAACTATTCTCGCTAAGATTCTTTTTGCTTTCTCTTAGTGTTGTATGTAAAAACGTAAACGGTTATTCTGACCTCCTTTTCCATGCTTACCTTCACCTTCTTAACAGTTTCCGTTCTTGGCTGAAAGGAATCTCTGAGCTGCTAAAATATTCTGCACTGGCGTAACTAAGTACCATTGGGCCCCTCCCGCAACGTTATATTTACAAAAAATATATCATGCATGAAACGTGTATTTTCTTCAATTTTCTTACTTAGTAGTACTATCAGGGCTGTACAAGGGGAAGGGGGTGTACCGCATCAGAGTCCCAGACCTTTTCTTACTTTTGTATCAGAGCTTCAATAACCTTTGCACGTCTCTACTTATTGTCTATTTCGTTTCTACGTCCATATAATGAACACTAAATCAAATGTTTATATTTTCGACAGTTCACGTCGTTGCCATGAATTTATAAGATCTTGAATGACGCCTAAATTCAATCCTCAGACAAGCCAAGGCACTTAGACGTTTTATTAAAATAATGTTACAGGCAACAAAGTTAGTACAGTACATAATATACATACAAATGAGTCAAGGAGGACAGAACAAACAATGTATACTTCCTCAGGTACTCAGGTAGTATTAGAAACAATCTTTTAAACTCTCGTTTGTGGGAATGTTTTGAATGGACTAACCATAGCAAAAGAAGTCAATCGCTTCTGAGTTCCTGGACACAGCGGGATCCATGGGACTCATCACAACTATAAACCGAGAACACTTACTTAGGACAGAAGCTTTGTTTGGGGATATCAAGGAAGTAAACCAGTTAGGCCCTAAACCTATGGATCTACGAGATACAACTGCATAAGTATCAGTAGCTGTCGCAAGACTAAGACTAAGTTGGCTTCAATTTATCTATGTATGCTAAAGTGGCTTGAGGAAAAGTCAGAGGATCCTAGGCCTCTTCTAAAAAGTGTCCTGACAGGTCAATGCATTTTAAGAAGGAACTTATCTATCATAGGTGCAGAGAAGGACCTAGCAGGTGAAGAATATAAAAGTTCGAGGTTTACACACTATCACTCTTGCTTGGATAGACAGAAGATGCAGCAAGTGGTCGTAGGAGGTTTTTAAAGAAATGGTGAGTAATTCGCAGAAAAGGGCCTAAAGAGGTCAATTTGTTAGACTTCAGCCTTCTCTTGACTACTATTTTTGTGCTCCTTTGACAATCTTTTAATCAGATCGATCATATATTGTTTTAGTATTCTTCTCGCTGCAAGGTTCTAAAGTTGAATTTGCGTACAGATATCGACAGTTATATTAACCTCAGATTCTTCATTGAATCTTGTATTAATTTTTTGAAAAATTGTATAATGGAGATTGTTTACTGATTTTGCACGTTGCAACTGAAACTTTTTAATTTTTCGTTGTTGGCGCCAAGTACTGTGGGAGTCCCACAGTACCAGTTACGCTGTTTTCACTTGGGGTGCCAGTCGCTTACGCATAGACCTTGAAGCTAGAATTAATTTGCAAAACTGTTAACAGATTTTACTATTAAGTTATTATTTTAAATTTTCATTGAAAATGAAACAGAAAAATCTAGCCATACTATCTATTTAGAAATTGTTTACATTCTCATTGAGATTTAACTTTTTGAATTCTTTTAAAATAACAAACCTATCTCCTCTACTATGTTTCTAGCTTTTCTTTAAATTTGTATACAAACAGTCATAGGAAGTTAAAGGTCATATTGCAAGCAAAATTGTTGAAGATTTTAGGAGTATCGAAACCTTGACAGGTTATTATGACACATTTTTTGGCATCAGGTCTTTTTTCTGCCTTTCTTGAAAAATTTCAAAGTTAATTAAAGTTTTTGGGTATCGACATACTATGTGTTACTATAAAGCCTATTTAATTTTATCAATAGTAAATTACATTGAAACTTTTTGAGACTGTAGCTGGAAGGAGTAAGGAGGCCAAGCGAAGAGAGTTTACAAAATTAGGTTTGGTGTAATTAAGAACTATGCAGAGAAACATTTTATGTTAATGACTTTCATTGTTGTTGGAATATGAAGAAATGAAGAATTTTCAGTTAAACTTGAACATCTTGTATATACAAAAACAGACACTTTGTAGTATATCGAGAGCATTACGGTAAATTACCTTTTGGTATACTCAATATTCGGAAAGATAAACTCAAAAAAATTGAAATTATACATTAAGACATTTTTTCAGTTTGCATTCTATCTATCGTGGTTAAAATTGAAGCAGCATGATTAGGTTGTTTTGATAATTTTGTTTCTAGATTTCTTGTTGTAGGTATAAAAATGTTTCATTGGGGTACACTTTACTCAGAGAAGGTGTAATAATCTCTTAATATACCAATTATAACTTTGTTGAATAATTCTACTAAAAGGAGTGGTTTCGTTATTTGTAAAATTCCAAAACTATCTGTTGATAAGAATTTTGTGAACAGTAGTTTCTGCAGATTTCTCATACGAGTGATAATACTAGAGCAGTAAATAACGAGCTCAGTACATAGGTATAAATTACCTCTCGTTATTTAGTTTATTTCATTGTTCGTTTTTAGTAAGTCACAAATATACTACATCATGTAAAATTAGTTTCATCATGCTGGAAATGAGCTTTTCGACTTCAAATATGAAAAACAATAATTTAGAAATATTTTAATTAAGATTACGCAATTTAAAATTGCAGTTTTAAATTCAAACCAATCATTTTATAATATCCCGCTAAGGTTTATTAGTATAATTACTGTACTAACGTAAGCTATAATAAAGAAGCTACACCAGTCAATAAAAACAGGTAGAAGAATAAAAGACCAATATACATCCATAGTGGTAAATAAATAACACGGTGACAATATTCATAATGACATGAAAAGCACAATAACTGATATTATGATCCTTTTTTAAAGTGCTTTGAAATACAGCAGTTTTCAGAATGAAACTATTCAATATTACAATCAAACGTGAACGAGGAAGTGGAAGTTCCCCTAAGATCACACAGATAATATGAACTTTTAACCTGAATTGGTGTTCGATTTTCCATTAATATTTGTTTTGTACAAAAAAGAAACATAAAATCTAGAATCAAACAGTTCTTCCTTTTATGATGTGTTTTGTTGTGATGGTATCCCTTTAAACGACTTTTAATGGAATCGGTTCTATATTTAAGTGATTAAGGAATTGAAACTAATTATAGATATAGTTCAAATTATATTAAATTATTTTTTAACAAAACAACCTATACAGGGTGTTCTTATTTTTAAATATTTGTAGTTTTTATTTAGTTGAGAATAAATACTCAGGTTTAATTATCAGCTTTTTATTTGCTTCTTTTGGTTAGAGTTCTAAACATCTAGTTGATGGGTCACTCGACAACTGAAATTTAATGTTGTTGCGTTATCTATCGCTTCTAAGATAGTCGTATCCTTCTGGTTTTCTGATGAATTCCATTTTTGCATAACAGTTAAATTAGTTAACTACCCCATTCTCAGCAGTTCACAGTCTCGGGTTGACTAATAGGGCACAGATAGTACATTTCCTTATACAGGGTGTCTCTGAAAAGACAGAAGAAGCACTTTCGATAAAAAAGAGTTCCTAACAATTTCATGTGTTCTTTGCATATTTCTTCGGTATTCCATTTAAGGAAATAAATTCTCAAGAAGGCATGTGGTATGCGATCTAGCACTGCGAAAGCGAGGTTTCTTCCCATTGCTCTAGAATTTATCAAACGCTTTCGAAATAATGGATTATGGGTACTTTGAAGTTGTATTTATCCACCAAAATAACTGTAAAAGTCTATCTTTCTACTGTATCCATACATGACGTAAAAAGTTCCTAAACTGATCCTGTAAATTGATTTTACTGTACCAACTGTTATTTATAGATTGATCTCTATCTTATTCTAAAGCAATTAAGAAAGAGCTCTTGAACTCTTCCACTTTTTCATTTCTTGCTAGATAGGAAAATAATTTTTCATTGGAACGGAACGTAACTGTATTTTTTTAGTGTTAATGCAAATTACTATGGTTCCAGGCAGTTATATGTAATGTCTAGAGACTTGCTTTTCGATCCCAAAAATCTTGTCTAGGGGCGCCGGGTTTAGTGAGTTTGTAATCCCAGAAGGCCCTCTCCTCCACAAACACTATTTCATTCTACCTTGCGATGCTGATGTCACCACAATGGCCGATACCAACCCAATGATGCTCAATCATCTTTCGCTTTCATCAAGCTACAACACTGATACCAAGTCGTCGCTCATTCCGTGGCATTCCACGCCGCCACGCCAGAACTCCTGTTGATACTCACTATAACAGTTCGCACTCCGACCTCTAGACGCACTTCTCCACACGATACGTCTGCTTCACTTCGAAATTCATAGAACGCCGACAATCATTACAACTACGGCTACTGCTGCAACTTCATTATTAATTAATTAACGAACAGCAACATTACCATCACTGAAGCATATTTAGATTGTTTTTGTCTTCTTAGATGAACGTCTCTAAACACTTTTAGTAAATACTTCAGCAGATTATATATATAATTTAGGTTTCAGGTTTCTAATAATAATTAATGCAACATAAAGCTAAACAGAAATGTCTTTTTTACAAAACCCGAATTACTACTTGTTTGCCATTCTCAGTTTCATGTCAGTCTACTGGATTCTTGCTAACCATTTGTTTCCTAATCAATTTAAAATTTTATTTACGACTTTCTCCTTTCTTGCTCTATAATGCTGATGTCAAAGTTGCTTCTGAAGGAGGGCGCTTTATGATCCTTGATTCTCTCCAGTCCGCTGAATGCAGTTTGCTTTGATGGTAGCAATACGTCTGGACATTCCGCCTGGTGGATCTTGGAATACTGCAGCAGTAGGTTATACAGCTTTGGTTACTGGAGTTCTGTGAGAGGTAGACCAGTGGTGATGGTATTAGAAGTACTTTTATGCTGCTGGTTTGGTGGTAAATGGAATGCCGACTAATGTGGTGGATGGTATTGGCGGTTGAAAGCGGCGGTTTCATAGCACGTAGGTAATCTTCAGCTGTAGGCGTTTCCGGCTGACATCTGCATGTAAAATACATATCGTAATTATGATAGGTATTACACTGCAGCTGATGACACATGGTGGAAGTATACGTTGACGTGGTAGCCCCGACATATGACCTTTATATTCGGTGAGCTAATCTACCTGGAGTGAAAGGAATCATAAAATCTGACACAATGTTCAACTTCTTCTCAGGGCATAGATAGATGTCTGTCAGTCGGCGAGGCGCGGAGAGTACATCCTGTCGGATACATGCGGCTTCCAAACATGGGGTGAACCAGAACTGAATATGAGAAGGGGTAGTCTGCTACCGTACTTGTTTTGGAGTGTTCTGGAGACATCGACCGCATTATGATGTATGTGGTGCGTGGAAGAAGCGACAATGATTACTTTGGAAGTTGAAATATGTCAGTGTTCAAGCATTTTAGAGTTTGGTGGCGTTGTGATTGTAGTTGTTGAAATGGATCAGATGTATTAGTATCTTTGTTCTGAATTAATTTTGTGTGAGGGTTATGTCATACAAAGGCTTCAGAGTCGTAAAGAAATATGGTCAGGGAATGCTTGAGTTTTATCTTTGACAGTTTGCTTGTTAACTTTTTAGTGCAGAAAACAATCCGCTCCGTGTTTTTTCTATAGATTGATATTGTCTGTCGTACTTCTCTGTGTCATTTATTGTCTACCATCGTGTTTTACGCTTCCTTTTTGGACATCTTGTGTTAAAATCACGCAATGTATTGAAGTTTCATTAGAAACCCTTTGTTTACTCGTGCAATACTGACGCTAATATTTTGTATGTTTAGCTCTGTATGATCAACGGTTGATTTTTGGTACCGCAGCTTTGTTATTCTAATGAGTACTGTGTGCTTCGTAGGTGGTATTTTTGAACACCTCGTATATTAATTTTACTTATCTGTTACTATAACTGTGGAATTCGAAAGCTCCCTGTTGACCGCTTAGTAGTTAGTTTTAGTTAGATCTGTAAATAGCAAAAACCTTCTCTATGTTGTTGTTGTTTTGTGGCCGAAGCTTCAGATCGCGGTTCCCTTGGTCATTTCGCCACCAACTAGAATTTAGCTAAATCTAAGGTTTTCCAACCCCGGTAGGTATTTTTAACTTGCGACTCATTGTAGTCACACGGGATCTACTTCTTTACATTTCTCCCAGAGGATGGCATCCGTTTTCGCATGTTTCCAAATGAAAAATCTCAGAACTTTGGCCGGAAATTTTTTCTTCTACTTCAAAGTCTGCTTGTCCAGTATAATCTATAGACTATGGCCCGGTTTCTACTCTACTTTCATTAACTAATGAAGTTTCTTTAAAAATTCAAACAAGTGGAAAAAGGACAAAATCTGTTGCCATGGTAATTAGAGAATGTTTAAATTTAATGAGGAAAACCGGCCTATAGTGTTAAGAATAATAGAAATCGAACTAATGTAAATTGTGCTAAACATAGCTACTTCAAGAGACGACTAAAATTATCAAATACTTCATGTTTTAAAGCCTTTTGACCAAAACGGGATTTGTTCGCAGAATAAGGAGAAACAGCTGTTTAAGGTAACACCAAAAAGTAAATAAAATCTTTGTAAATGCGAATTTTTACATCTTTGGATCAGAATAGATTGTATCAATGAGAATCAAACAAATGGTGAAGTAGTAAATCTGAAACAGTATGAATAAATGAAAGATGTTCAGAAGGAAGGCCAAATTTTCAATTATTCTAGTTTCTAGAAGGCTTTGCATTTTTGTAACTGAAATACATACAAATACGTACTGAACCATTGATTTTTGTTGTTCCTTTTTTAGAAATGAATTTCAATTCAACTGACCCTAATCGATCAGCCAATTTATCTCGCAGTCGTCCCATTAAGAACAGAAAGTCTAAGCTGGATGCATTTCATTTCCTGGTCAGTGTAAGAAATTGTGGCAAATTCTGGTTATTCTTTGTTCCTTGGCAAGTCAAAAACTCTTTATTTTTGGTAAGTTTTCTCACCAAAAATTATAAGTCGAATATGTCCAGGCAATTCTTTACGATAATTTTAGAAATAAGGTTATAATTTGGTTGATGAAATTTCGATTACCCTGTATATTCCTAATAACCGTACACCTTAGAGTTTGAGTTTTAATTTCAGTACGTTGAACTTCACTAACTTGCTTTTTACTTACTTACTTACGGAATTTATAATTAGGAAAAACAGTTTGGGTTCTTTGACTTATAAACTGTGAAATTCTCATTTATAAATCTTTAACATCATAAAACCAGGCAACATTAGGATGTACGTATTATGTATAAAATAGAAAATTATTCCAAGGAAAAGTATTTAACTGCATTTATAATTTATTAAAACAAGTTGCGCTTACGTCAAACCAAAATACATTGTAAAGACGTCTCGGGGTTTCTTAATCGAATACAACAAAGGCTTGTTCGAAATGGATTTATTTCAACAATTAAGTTTCATTCTCACGAGAGTAAGTTCTTACTTATTTAAACGATCTTATAATGGAGTTGCAACAAATTCGATTTGAGGCTGAAATTACAAATGCTTCATGAATCGTTTATTTTTAGAGCAAGTATTCGAACCTTTTCGTTTTTCTATTTTAGTAATACCCAAAAAAGGTAATGCAGATTATTTTTAGCTATTCAGTGAGTCATTTATTTAACAGTTTTGGGATATACTTAAACTTTACTTTTTTGTCGTTCTAAATGTGTGGTATTTTTAATACTGAAGCAGAAACGTTCGTGCTTGATTTCACCAACCTTTCTAATTGGATATTAAGCTATTCAAAACTATTTAGAGACTAAACATCTAACAAAATTAAATCCAATTAAAAGCTTGGTAACAAAATCTAGAACCAAAATGGCAAACTAAATTAGAATGAGTGAAAATTCTAGATAAGAATATCACTTGAAGGTATAGGTCATCAAGGGTTGCTCATATTGGAAAATAAGTAGAGGAAGATAGAATATTATATGAGATTTGCTGACCTTTATATATATGTAAAAGGAGACAAAAGTAACTTGTAGTATGAGGTTTTTAATAGTTTATATGCAAGAAAGTCTTATTTTTGGTTTTACAATGAGAAAAGTACGAAGGAAGGTAAGTTTTGGGCTGATCAATATCTTACTGTCTGTCTTGCAGGAATATTAAAAAAATTAAAAAGAAAATCAATTTTCAAAGTTTTACGTTTAAATTGAGCGACATATTTAAATATTAAAGATATATTGAAACATTTACAGCTTTAAATCGGGAAAAATGACACAACAAATTTGTCTCTTTTCTATCCAATACAATAACACCTGGTAACGAAATGAGAAAAAAGCAGTTAGATAATTTGAAAAATGACTGATTTTAAATAAACTTAATTGTAATTTAAGGCACTCAGGTCAAAGGTAAGTGTTTGGGTCAACAGAACCTTGTTAATTTAGAATGTCTTTGTTTTAGAATATCTTTGTTTCAAATCCGTATGTACAATGTTTCATACAAGATGCCCTGATGCCCACTTGAATTTCATCGTGTTAAGTATAGAAAATGCAATGATAGCACTTGAGGACTAGCTTCGGCTTGAAACACTATGTCATGTTGACCTGCATCTTCCATTGTTTTGGTATTACCTGCATAAAAGACTATTTGGCCCACTTTGGGGTAAAATTTTCATTCGTTCATTCTTTCTGTAGCAACATAATAATTCTGAATACTCTTTATTTACAGCTGCCTTTCTCTTGAGGAATATTTAGAATTGATTGTAATACGCACTCATCTCCTCTGCTTGCTTACACTTAAGCAGGCCGGTCTTTGTAATATTGCTTAGTCTGCCTTGGCATTTTTGCATATTGGTGTTTGGCCACGGATAATTTCTGGCAAAAGGCTCAATATCATTTCAAATGTTCCTCTGGAAGCTCAGAAAGCACTAGTGTCTTTGTTTGGTTTTCAAAGTGTCATCTGAATGTCGAGCAGACACATAGCCAGGAATTTTGTTCGGGAGGGGTCCTACCTTCTTAACTCCCGAGAGCTGCCTAGTCAACGTGCAACGCTATTTATGCACTTTTCTTTCTACTGTCATTTAATGACAAATTAATCAGACAGCATTTCATATATAGTCATACAGACACTATATTTAAGAGCGCATCGTAGTAATTTGTGTTACTCAGCGTCAGTAGAAAGAAAGCGTCGCATTTTGCCCAGATCCAATGTCCATAAAATAAAATTATTTATATTAAACAAAACTAGGCTAGAAAAATTCATGTTTCCATTTCATTAGTTTGTGCTGGTAAATAAAAACAAGAATTTTTCAAATAATATAAGTAATATATAATTATAATAATACTAATATGGTTCAAGTACCATTTCAATAAAGTCTTATTAAACAAGATCGAGAATCTACAAAAGCAAGCTCCTATTTTTCTTTTGTTTGCCATGACATTTAAAACATCATCAGGGTTTGCTTCTATATACCAGTGGATAGACAAAAGAGCTAAGAAACTCAGTCTCTCATTCACTTGTTTCTTGGTAAGGACTTAACCCTTTTCATCGTGGAGAATGAGCGATCTAGACTGGTTGTTGTGACCGAAGCAGTCACCAAAATCGTGAGAAGATTGTGTATATTTGAAAAAAAAGCCTTGTTACAATTTTCTAGTATTGCGAGAACATCAGTATTTAGTTCCATTGACGAGACTTTTTGCACTAAACAATATCCAGCCTGTACCGCCGTAACTGGGCATTTAAGGGAATAATAGAGTGACAAGTTTTCTAACAATACTGTGTAGTAATCAGATGTTTTTGTAAATAATTTTGACATGTGTTATAAAAAATGAAAAAATAATGCGATGGCGACTTGAACTATCCTGCTACTCATATGATATTACTTACCGGCCTCGTAAAGAAGATGCTTTTTGTAGGATATGTGCTAATATCAATAACGGCCCTAACAAAATAAAAGAACTTCATGACTCTCTGTGCCATCCTGGAATCAGGCGATTTAACCATTGGATTAGAACACGTAATCTTCCTTTCTCACTTAACGATATTCGAAAAACTATTAATAATTGCAGAATTTGTTTAGAATTAAAGCCAAAATTTAACAAACACCAAGGAACACTTATTAAATCTACTACTGCTTTCGAAAGATTGAACATTGATTTTAAAGGGTCTCTACTTACCAAGACGAGTTATAGATGAGTATTCCAGATTCCCCTTTGCCATCTCACGTCTTAATATGACCTCTTCTACATTCATTTAGATAGAGGCACTTCTTTTATGTCCCAGGAAGTAAAGAATTTTCTAACAACTAATGGCATTGCGTCTAGTCGCACCACATCTTACAATCCTCAAGGAAATGGACAGCCAGAACGATAAAACAGCATAATCTACCCAACAATTATTGGGAAGATGTATTAAATGAATCGCCCTACAGCATTCGATCATTCCTGTGCACTGCCACAAATGAGACTTCACACGAACGAATGTTTAAATTTGTTAGAAGGACTGGAAACGGGTCAGCAACTTTTTCTTAGTTGACAATTCCAGGACCGATTCTACTAAAAAAACACGTTAGACACTCAAAGTTTGATCCTTTAGTCCAAAAAGTTTCACTGGTAATCATGAGTATGCCCATATTCGTTTTCCAGACGGAAGAGAATCAACTGTATCTACTGGGGATTTAGCCCCACTACCATCTATTGATGAATATGGGTCGGATCCAATTGAAATACTTTCCCCTTCTCATGAACAAGACTATACCCAAGTATTTTTCCCTTCAGATCCTACTCCACTTCAGTACAGTCCAGCTCCTACTGTTGAAACACCTCTGTCTCAAAATGCTACAACTCCACAATCTATTACAGCTCTACCACCTCAAAATGTAGCTCAAGAATTCGGCGGCTCCCAGCGTATCTTCAAGATTACCACCTCGGGGAGGGGTGAATGTCGTAATCAGATGTTTTTGTAAATAATTCACACTTTTTTACATGTGTTATTTGTTTAAGTTGTCAAAACGCTATAGTTGTAATTTGTGTTAAATAAAGTCTATATATTCTAAAGGTAAAACTGCTTTTTTGGGTGATGCAAATCCTGGTAAAAGCACTTGAAAAGCTAAAAGAAAGAAATTTTCATTCGCCGTAAACCTGTCTTTTAAATTTGTAATTAGTTGGTCGATTCACTGAACAAAAACTGATATTCTATAATAGTCCTCAATGGAATTCGTTTGCGGATTTGAGCGCTGAGTTTGTCTGCAGTAACTCTTGGAACTCTTAGTTCACAGTCAAACAGTTCTTTAAACAACGTGGATGCGCAAACAAATATGTCATTAAAAACAGATTAAACATTGTCTCTTATATTCTGCAATGAGGAGATGACACCATTTACATGCTTTACAGCTGCTACTAAATCGTGAGATGGACTGTGCAGGAATATAGAGAGTGGTAAGGTGGAGCTGAAAAGCTTTTTACAAACCAGCAATGAGATAATAAATTCGCTATTTTATGTTGCTGCTAAAAGTGTTGCAGCTGTGACAGTAAGGCTTCTTACTTCTTGTACAATATCCTACAGACTGGAAACAATAGGTTTCAGGAACTCAGCAGAAATCAGAACACTATCATGACGTTCGATGAAACTTGTATCACAGAGGCGAAGAAGATATTTTGAAGATTTTCGGGAGGAGGGTTCCGGATCTCCTGGACTACTACCCCTCTACGTGCTTGATGTCGAGGTCTAATCTACGGTCATTATCAGCTATTTGACTTCTTTAATAATTTTGTAATTAGACGTTTCTGATTTTCATCGCACACAATCTCATCTATGTTTGTTATGAAGTTTAATAATGCTGATTTAGGTTAAATCATTAAAGTCGAAATTATGCTTTGAAACCGAACAAACAAAAAATAGTTTTGGGCCAGATGGCAAGTTAGCAACCAGTCACACAGTAGGTATACCACGCCAAAATTTGAAAACTGTTCGGTTACCAGTATTTGTCGAAATAAATTCCCCTTTGCAGATTTTCATATACAAAAATAGGAGAGTGAATATTATGTCAGATGTATCCGTGAAGATTCTATGAAGGTTTTGCTTTCGTTATTTTTCTGAACTCTGATTCAATGCGATGTGCTTCTACGGATCGCTTGTCAGTTAGTTTTTAATAATAAATAATGTAATTAATTTTCTATATTTCAAAATGGAAGTTTAACAGCATGTGGAGGAAGAATATCATCCCATATTCTGTCCTTCTTCTTTATATTTTTATAATATGGATGCGACATGTCGTATAAGACAGTGTATCGTCGCACAATTTCAATGAATTCTTCGATTTTAGTATTATCACTCATCTTTTTCTTGCAGTAATATTATTAACAAGAACACTGCACTTGCTGAAATACTGCGCGGGCAAATGGTGCATGACGCGTTTGACCGCATGGAAGTATGGCCGCCGCGGTAGAACGCAACAAAACTGCGCGGGCACGATCACTTGATCGCTGTGGTGGACGCACATTCATTGTCCAAATGAACCCTATTTGATCGCCATCGCACCGCCACCGCTCCCGCGTTGGTTTGCGCTCCGCTTTAATGTCTTGGAACAGATTAATCTTGATGGCGTAACTGTTCAAGAACAATTAACTGAGCTGAATATTAAATCGTCACCTGGTTTGGATAAAAGACTTTAACACATTTCTCGTCAATCTTAATCAAGTCTTTAAGATACTTCTTTGTTGTCGACCATACCTATCAAATGATTGCAAAACGGTTCTATGACGTGTATACATAAGAAAGGGAACAAATTATACATACTTATTTGAAACTATTATCCAATTACAATAACCTCTGTGTATATTAAAATCACGGAGAGAGTAATTGCTAATTGATGATAATAACATGGCATTATTTCTTTATGTTCTACGATCTCGTTCAAGATTTGAATTATTGGACTCCCAAACTCGATAAAAAATCCAATAGACATTATCGATTTGAAGTTTTCCAAAGCATGCGATATTTTTGCTGTCCTAGATACTACAGTACCTCAGTAATAGATCGTCGTCTGTGAGAATTGGTTCTTCTTCTTCTTCTCCCAGCTGTGCCTATACCCTCGGACCTTCCTTAAGGCGTAGTCCTTAGTCCAACTTCAATTTTGCTGTATTCTCTTATCAAATCATCACACTGATTCTTTGTTGGGGACTGCAAATTCTATGCCAATTCTACAAAAAAACACAATCAGGTATTAAAAGATTTAGAAACCGTCAAGTATTGGTCTGATTTACAGTTTGACTTAATGCAAATAAATATTCTATTGTTACGTTTGGAATTTTGGATTTATAATTTTTTATTAAATTTTACAATCTTGGTGGTTGCTACATTTATTACAATATTAACGTTTGGTAGTTCTTTATGTATTGTAATTTATAGCTTGCTATGACTTCATGACTATATTTGTAATGGAATCATTGCCATGATGTTTATTATATACTTGATTTTGTGAGTAGTATATCAGGTTATGCGTAGTATTAAAAATAAATAGTCTTAGCTTTCCTAATTTATCTTCTTACTATATTCTTTTCCTATGTAGTTATGATCTCAAGGAAAGCTTGCGCAACATTATGTTGTATCATCTAGGCTAAATTGGTCAGAACATACAAGAGAAGTTGTGCGTAAAGCTAACTCAACAACTTGAAAATTTTCAAAATCCAAATTGGTTGTGTATTAGACCACTACTGGAGTATGGTAACATTATGTGGTGCCCGTATTTTGGATATTATTCTTTTAGAATTTTTTTCTATTAAAATGTTGGTGGGAAGGATTTATGCAAAACATCTGCGATATTTATCACTAAGAAGGGAAACATCAGTTACTACTATTATAGAATCTTTTTGATACATTTTATACTGACTTCCGGCATCTCTATTCTTGCAAACTCACAAAGGAAAAATTCTCACCCACCGTCTGCAAATACTTTCAAGGGCAGACACGATGCATGAAAAACAATTAGTGTAACCGAATTGTGTTTGTGCATCATATGCGGGTACATAAAGTCATTTTCGTTTAGAAGAAAAAGTGTTGCATATGTAGGAAGTATTCATTTATTGGTATTGCAACTATAAGTAATTTTTTGTTTTGAGCACAATAGAGTTTATGATATCTACCCTTCTTGTAACGTAATACTAGTAATAATAGTAATAATAACAGTTTTTGGTTTACACCTGTAGCTGTTTTGAAAGGATCTGTATAAGACAGTAGTAGGAACAGTGCAAGCTTCCTTTCCAGTTCCAGTTGTTTTGTATTGACTAACAATAAATTCTAACTCAGTTAATTCTGGGTTATCTCATTCAAAGAAACATTGGAAGCTGTTGAATTATATTATTATGAAACTTTTACGAATGGTAGTGGAAAAATGGCCTTAAGTGAATACAACCCTTAAAAGTAAAAAACAAGCAAGTAATCTACGCAGTGTTTCAAATAAATTATAAACATTTTGTATTTATTCCACCACTAATTTATATTAAAATTAGAATAAATCAATATCGAGCTTTGCTGTAAATTACTAATAAATAATTTCGATGGGTTATTTCAATAGCAATTTGAATATTATTATTTTAAAGATTATATAAGAGATAATTGAAATAGATTTTTAAAAACCAGTAAAAGTTCTCAAGACTATTTGCCTAGGAAATTGTTTCCATAATTCATGTGTAACCTTATTTATTTATTTACTGTTTGATACTTCTTGCATTGCGACAGCTATCTAAATTACCCACTACTTCACATCGGCCTTGCTTTCGGTAGATTTTCAATTAAATTAAAATAAGCTTCCAGATGAACACTATTCAACTATTTAAGACCACTCCCTTCTTCCTTTTACGTGGGTAAATAACTGCAGGCCAACCTTACTAATGGGATCTGATCGGTAGATGAATGGACATAACCGCGTTAGAAAGAGACACAAAAACGACTTAATAATTTGATTGAGGCGGATAATGCCACATTCTTGGCCGCCTTCTATTCATCGTTGCACCTCGCCGGATGCGCCAGGTAGAAATGCTTTGTTCGTTTGCTTTTGTTTGGACATAATTCCCTTTTACTATAATGCTCGGAAATATTTCAAATGTGGCTTCTTTAATTCCAGACAGGTAACTTTAATACTTTCTTTTTTATTTCCTTTTTTTTCCATCGTTAATTCGAAAGGTTTAAACAAACTGGATTTGGGTGTTTAACGATTTTAAAAATAAGGTTATCTACCATCCCAAATTGTGGGTTTTTAAGAGTGATAGCTTTTAGTGTCTATTTATTCATTCAGTTTAAGTGTTAAACTAAAATAAAGGATTTAATTGCTACTCCGAATGTCGGAATTTCCACTAATAATAGCGACGCTCTTCTAAATCAAATGTTCACCTCTATTGTTCAAGAGTTGGAGAAGAGCAAGTAGACAATTTCAATGAATGCGTAACTTTATATCTCTGGTAGAAACTTTAACGAATGTCTCCCGGAATTGTTCAGGTTATTGGTGGGACTTTACCGAACAATTCTGTTATAATTCGCACTAAACTACTGACATTAGAGTAAAGTAAGTTTATTAATTCACGTGAGAAACAAACAGCCTGGTTGTATGAACTTTTTGATAGTTCGCCCCGGGTGAAGCGCAGGAAATCGACACGTTTAATATCCCCTGGATGTAATTTAATGAAGGCAGGTGCTAACGAACGAAAGTTTTTGACTAAAAAGCCAATAACTTTAAATCAATAACCGTTTCCGTCGAATAAATTGATTACAAATGCCGCACTTATCTAATTTTCTCGCGCTTGAATAAATTCCCAGCTAATCAAGTTCCTTTCAATATTTAACTTTCGTTAAAACTTTGCCATTTTGCGAGTAGACTTCGAAAATTCTGCAGACTAAGAAATTTTATTTATAGCTTCTTGGTAAAACTCAACCTGCCAGAGGACTTTTAGTAACTCGTAGAATAGCCCGAAACTCGACCAACCAACCTTATAATAGATCGACCCTTTATTTATTAGAGCCCTTCTTCTAGAAATATAATTTATAACACCTTACCCCGCGAGGGTAAAGGGTTGATACCTTTATTACCACAAATAACTCTATCAAAAACAACATAAAAGTGAAACCTTGTATGGGATCGATATTTATGTTACTCATTAAAGAACTTCCAAACATAAAATGGGAAACTGTTCATTAAAGATGAAACTTTTCATAGTAGTAAATTGTTTTTGTTGAAACTTTTAGAAATTTGCGTTTTAATTTGGTTTTTTTATGTACATTCGCAACCCCAAAAATGGGGAAAACTAAAACAAATACTTCAAAATGTTACAACCCAAATGGATTCTAAAAGTTCTCTCGTGGTAACTATTGTGTTTTACATTCAAAGCATTTTAAATAACATATAGCCTGATCAAATATTTCCTTACCTGAAGGTAATGGTGGTTTTACTCTATATGTATGTAAAAATACTGATATTCTTTCTGTTGTCGGTCGTATCTAAAAATAGTCTCAACTATCTTACATATGTAAAGTTTTTAGAGTCGATATACAATAATAAAACTTACAATAAAAGAGAAATTAGGGAAAGTTGTGTAGCAAACATGTTATTATTACAAATTGTTTTATATCGAAAATCTTTGTTACAGGAAATAACAATAAAAAAATCGACAAAGCTGTCGCAATTAAATTTCAATTGCTTCTATTCATATTTCTTTATATACAGGATGTCCTAAGGCTCTGCAAGCAGACAACAGTCATGTGTACTTTCTAAAATTGTTGTCGACTTCACAAGCTGTTCCGTAAAAGAACGACACATGTAACTGATGTAACATATATTCTTATAAACAGAAATTTGTTACTGATTACAGTAATACATCTTGTAGGTTTTAAATCAGACAGTTTTATTGTTATTCAGTTTTCCTTGTAAAATCGTCACATTTAACGAGTTGCCCTGTACTAATTTTATTTGATTTTTATAAATGAAACACTCTGTATATCCTAATAGCTTCTTATTCCACATTCATCTCTGATTACAAAGATATTGTATTATGTGGGTTTCCATAGTCACTTTTGGCGTTAATTATTATTATTTATTGCAAAAATTTCGAGATTTTACATTTTTACTAAGGTAAAATAAAAGCCTTTAGTAATGATTCTTGCTATTTTAACTGAGTCTTACCTTTTTATATACGGCTATCAAGAAACGCAAAATATAATCTTTTATATTCATTCTGTATGGGTTTGTGTTTCCAGAAAATATCGAACTATAGTCTTAACCTATTTTTACGATTGTTCTGGTGAAGCAAATTTACAACTGTGGAAGGGTAAAATTGAGTCTCTGGTAATTAGAAATGGTCAGTGAGGTTTTAACCATTAGCATTCCGTACACAGAGTGACTAAAAATGCATTCCATTTTTTTACGTTGCATACCTTTTTCCCTCTTCAATTTTGTCCTCTGAAATTCATAAAAACGAGAGGTTCGTTAACTATTTCTAGACCAATTGTTGCTGTTATTCAAATAATCAGCAATGACTAGGATATAAGAAATCAAAATATGCAGAGTGTGCCAGGTAAGATTTAAAGATCGAGTAAGGTACATTTTACGTTTTTCAATCGTCCTGTATAAGAAAGGCTTATGACTATAGGGAAAATCTGATACTGTCGATATTTCTACCTATAAATAACGACACTATCCACTGACGCTTCGTTTGAACACCCTGCATATACAAAAAAAATTAAACCAAACCTAACAGTACTTTTTTCTCTTCAACCACTACTCTGCACAGTGAGTCATCTCTAAAAGCAAATCCGATTGTACACACATATGATAGGATCGAATGGATTTCGACATGTAGCGAAATATCTCCATTTTTCTTCTTTTTTTAGTATCGTGTGCTTCAAGAGACGTTGAAGATTATCCTGCTACATTCTTGTATTAGCATCACATCCCTTAAAAAATTATTTTTTGAAAGACATCTTGCTAATGGTGTTCAGTATTCGATGAACGATGATAATGATGATATAAATTGTGTATAATTGTATTGTTGACCTTGCTTTTTCAGAATACCTTGGTAACAAAGAAAAAGTTTGCTGTTGTGTTTAAAAGCGCTCAATTACTCCAGCAACAACCTCACAATTATCACATTATTTCCTTGATGAAAATATTAATTCTTCAATTTTGTAGTGGGTAGAGAACACCTGATATGGAAGATTTCCAGTATCGTGTTGTAGTTATTGTAATGGCGGTTCAATACTCGGAAAATTGGTCTGATAAAAACATATACTATGCATTCATTTATGGTATCTGATGATATTAGGCAACCCTGACATTCCAACAGATCAGCATAATTTTTTAAATAGTAAATTAGAAAATTCCTAAGGCATTAAAATTACTTAAATCAGGGTCAGAAATTTCCTAGCTTTTAATTTGATTTCCTGGGCAATTCTTAAAAGCAAAATTCTGAATAACTAAAAATCTGAAAGTTAGTAGTAGTACTATTCTTCTCGTCATTTCTCCTTACCGTTTTTTATAGTTGATCAACATCATATATTACAATCGTGCTACGATTTCTCTTCTAATCTTCCTGAGGGTTTGAGCCATAAACGTGGCTTTGTTTTTTTTGACTTAATAAAACAATTAATTTTTTCGAGAAAATATTTTTTGAGCAGAATAATTAATCTATGAAGGTGAATAAGTCCCCACAAGAATTAAATAGTTTCCCCGCCCTTTTGAGGTGAATTTGTAACTGTAAAAATAGGACCCGTTCGTCACAGGTAAGAGAATGTTTTAAATCTTGGTTTTACAAAGGCTAACATATAATATCGTCACAGGTCCTAGTTTTGTTCCCCTTTCCTTGTTGCTTTTGGTGGGATAGTAAAACCATCATCTTTGGATGGGAATCCACGAAATGCCATGAGGCCTAGTCGGTCCAGAGGTGCGGTTAGAGGAAAATGTTTTACCAATAAAAAGAAACACCTTTTTGGTGTTCAAAGTTTAGTTGTGGTTCATTGGAGAAGTTGTGCTGAATTGCATACTAAACTGGTAGTAGTTTATGGACTAGCTCTTACGTGTGTGATGCGCCTTAAATCAATTACAATTAAATTTAATCATTAGTTATCAGTAATTTGCATTTTCCTATCGAGATCATACAGAGAGATTACCCTACAGTCGTTTACGTCTTTAGGCGTGACTACCACCAACGCAGCATTAATATAATTATATCATACCGCAACAAGTTTTTTTATGTAAAAGCTAATTCATATAAACGTTATTAAAATTAATTAAAAAAAGAAAAAGCTATGATGGCGCCATTAAAAAGAAACAAACGGTTAAGTTAATAAGAAATCGAATCCACCTCAAGCTCTCCGGCGAAAGGTAACCGTCTGCCGTGACACCGGCCCTTCTGGTTGTAAAATTCAAATACAGGTCGTACATTTTACTTCAGTATGATTTCAGATAAACACAGGCTTAACAAAAGTAGACCAAAAGAGCCACGGCTGAGATTACAGCATCACTATTTTTTCACTGTTCTAAGTGAGCAACAGTAAAATATGAAGGAAGTCGATTTTAACTACAAAAACAGAAACGTATGATAGTTCAAAATTTCTGCCTTGAAGGTTAGAGAAGACGAGTTAAGTTTTCAACCAAACTTAATGCCACTTTAATTATAGTAAACACAGAAGCCAGATACATAGAACAAGCTTCATTGTAATTTTGGTGTGTGGACATGCTTTAGATAAGTTATCCTAGTTTGGGCTCCAAGGCATCGTGAGATGTATGGTAAAAAGTGGGAGTGTCTGATTTGAATTGGAACCATTAATCTGCATATTTCGTTGAACATAAATTAATGAATTTAAAACAAACCAATAGAGGTCGTTGGAATGCTAGGATAGTCTAAGAAAGAAAATTTTGGAAATTGATAGATACGTTCTCCATTCAACTTTAATTTGGTGGAGCAATTCGTAATTATTTAATAAAGGTAGCTAACCTAAATTTCAAAACGAAAAGCCATGGACAAAGAGGCAACAAAATGTAAAGTCTGTTGCAATTTTGTGTGACTTCTTTTGTTTGTTCGAAGTGACTCTATTATTTGTACAATTATAAAGCATTTACTGCAAATTTTATTCAGACAGTTACAAAGCTCATTAAATTTACACATTTACAATACGGGGATTATTCCACCCCTTTTGCACCCTCTACACCACCGTACGCTGTATGCTGTGACATAAGAGACTGGCGCGGATGTTGGATAAATGAACATTCAGCAATCCTTAGACAATATGGTTGCCTCATACGTCGACCAGCTGATAATTTGATGCCGGTTACAATTGTCGATTGACGATTGTTAAATACTATAATTTGGACATTCTTTGCTACGTTATACAGAGAGCTTTTTAAATGCATACACCCTCGAAGAGAATTAAGTGATGACATTCCTACTAGTGCAGTGCTAAGTATAGAACTGTCTAATTGAATTGATCAAAGAAAACAGGAAAAGGCAGCTAGGGACCGCTACTTATTATCATTTACCTGAATAATAAATCGAATAGCTACTAAATCTAGTAGCTTGCACCATTAGATTTTGCATACTGGTGGAAGTCACAAGATCGCAAATCCACAGTGATGTCTTTTGAACGTGTTCTAGTGTTGACGCAAGTGTGTGTTTTTTTAAACACCTTTATTCAGGTATGACTACTACAATCTTAATATAATTAATTTATTAGTACAGATGAATTGTGTTTATATTAAACAAGACTTGTGTGGAAATACTAAACCAGTGCTTAGTTGCCAATAGTACTCTTTACGTCTTTTATCTACATAATTCATGCGGTTTTGTTCGCTTCAGTCTTCTTCTTTCATTGGTTGTGTCCAATAATTGAATTGCTTCCACGTTTGGATGATTGAGAAGTCTAATCTCATGTTTATTGGCTCGTTCCTTGATGACTTCCTCTATCGTGGGTATATTGAGGTCGTTATGTATTTCGTTATTGGTTACGTATCGATACGCGTTGGTGATCATCCTCAGGAATTTGTTTTGACATTTTTGTATTATCTCTCGATTAGATTTATGTGCACAATCCCAAAGTTGTATCCCATACATCCATATCGGTTTGAATATAGATAGATAAATAGTTCTTTTACAATGAAGATTTATTTTAGAATAATGTCCAACCAGCCAATACATTTGTCGTTGTTTAATGCGAATTTGTTTAGCTTTTTTTTCTTAGATGGTGTTTCCAGTTTAATCTTGAATCTAAATGAAGCCCAAAATATTTTGCTGATTCTGCTTGAGGGATTGGTACCTCGTTGAGATATGTTCTTAGACTGCAATTTCTTCGCCGCAGCGTATATGTGACGTGGACTGATTTCAGCTCGTTAAGCTTGATTTTCCAGTCTTTTGTCCATCTGTTGATTTCGTTCAGTGTGCATTGAGTTTTCTCAACTGCTATTGATTGTGATTCATTTACCGCCATGATTACGGTATCATCTGCAAAGGTTCCGGTGAATGTCTCATCTGATGTTGGAATATCAGCAGTATATAGTAGGTACAAAAGGGGTCCCAACACACTTCCCTGCGGTACGCCTGCTTTTATTGGATAAACTTTTGACTTGGCATCCTCGTGCATCACTCGAAATTGCCGATTAGCTAAGTATGATTCTAGCAATCTGCAGTAATTTTTGGGTAGCATTTTACTCATCTTGAGGATTAAACCTTTGTGCCACACTCTGTCAAACGCCTGCGACACATCAAGGAATACTGCAGAGCAATATTTCCCTTCTTCAAAAGCTCGTTCAATGACTTTGATGACTCGATGTACTTGATCGATAGCTGAGTGTTTATTTCGGAATACGAACTGGAAGTCCGGGATGTTTATTAAAGGCTTAAGCCGCTTTAAAAATAGTTTCTCGAATAGTTTTGAGATTGTTAGAAGAAGTGAGATCGGTCTATACGATCCAACTTCCTCGTCTGGCTTATCTGGCTTTTTTAACATGATTATCTGTGCCATCTTGAAGCACTCAGGAACGTATTCCAAGCGTAAGCAGGCATTGAAGAGATATGTAAGCATGATAATGGCCTTCCTTGGCAGTTCTTTGAACACCCCAGGTGATATTTCGTCGATCCCTGGTGCCTTTTTTGGATTGAGATTTTGATCTATTTCTTTTGCTATTTCTATTGGTGTGAACAATTTGAATGCTATTTCTGGTTGATAAGTTGGCATAGTTTGGATATCAGACTGTATTTCGTGTGGTTGGAATGTATTTGCTAGATGTTGCGCAAACAATTCAGCTTTTTCACCGTTTTTTCGTAGCCGATTACCTTGAGTGTCTCTTATGGGAGGGACACGAGTAACGGGCCTTTTGTATCTTCTTGTCGCTTTCCACAATGAGTATTCCTTGTCCACTTCCGGTCCGAGGTCCGTCGAGGCAATTTTGTTTGTATGTATTATTCATTTCTCTGACTTGATTGCTTATTCTGTTGAATTCTGTTTAATCAGTAGGGTTTCGGGTAGTGTGCCAAGTAACAAATTATAGTTCGGCGCTTGGTTCAATTCACCAAGCATAAGTAACTATACATTGTCCTATTTTAAAGTGGGTATTCTGTCAGACTCCTAGATAGTCGCCATGACCATTTATCAACTGTAAGAATCGCTTCCAATTGTCAGGTCGGTGAAAAAGGACAGCAACAGAGACTGATATTTGTTAGAGTGCTAAAGCGGACTTGATTGTCCATCCGAGTTGTTTTACAAGACAAAACAAACAAACCTGATAATTCTGACCATTTACAATTTTTTTTGCCGGTGGTATTATTTTGTTGATCGATTTAAGTTTACTAGGACTTAGCATATGATATTCTACTAAAGAAATAAATAATTGAAATAATATCATGAAAAAAGTAAAACTAAAAGAAATTAGACCTTTTAACAGAAATATGATTAGAAATTTCATGGCCCAAATGAGCGCTTGATGCAGCTGCTACTTGAGAACAGACCAATTTAGGAACCGTCTGAAAGATAGGTCTTTAATCTTATTGAATAGAAACTTTTTATTTTTGTCATTTGATTATTATTAAACATACGTACCGCGCGAAAAGATAAATATCTTAAAAAGAGATTTTTGACATATCTACACACACTAATTTCATATAAAGACGAATTCTTCAGTCAAAAGCAAATTATTACATGTCTTTAACATTAATTTTATTATTAGTCAGTGTTTATAATCTAATCAGTAATCACTCTCACACTTAGGAAAACGCAAAGTAACTAGTTGAAATGTTACATATGATATATTAGTTCAAGATATTTTCCATTCTTCCTAGTCTGATATCATCATTGTATTCAAAATAACAAATGTTGTAGGTTTTATTAGTTATCTCGATCTGAAACACGTAAAAGACGCATATCGTACGAGTGTTTGGGTTATAAAAAAATCAAAAACTCGTCCCAGCAATGTAACCGCAATAAAACCAGGGTCAAAGTGAGTTTTGCAAGAACTGATGAAAAGGGGGTCCCAGATTTATGAAACGATCGTTTACTACCGTAATACAGTCTACACAATTTTGGCCCCTGTAACAACTATTTGACCGTTACGCACGTGTTGTCGCATGTGGATGGCAAAAAGGACGTGTTCAAAAAGTATATATAGTACAGATACTGGCGAAAAGCTGGTACAACGTATGTGACAGCTTACTTCACTGTTGAGTTCTTCAATGGGGCCTCTAGCTGCGGGTATGTGTTTTATGGAGTGCTAAATAACACACCAGGGCGTGAGCCAATGCTATTCTCCAAATGCTCGACCTGAAATTCTTTTAGCTTCAGGTTCATATATTGCCGTGAAGTTATTTATCGATTTTCCGTGTCGGTTTAAATCTGACATATAACCCTTTCGTTCAAGAAACTGCTTCTGGTTTTTACATTAGAAAATCGTTCGAAATCGCATACATATTAATTGGTTGTTTCTAGTTTGATGCTAGGTAGTTGGAATTCGGGTTAACTTACTAAAGGTGAAATGAATGTAGATTAAAGTGGGATTTATGTAAAGTAAAAACTAAAATTTACTGTTAAGTTCGTGCACGCACCTAGGTACTCTTTTAAAGCCTGGGTTTCTAGCATATTTTCTAGATTAAGGCGGATTCCATTGTTTTTTTGTTTTATCTTCACTATAATTAATCTAGAGATAATGTATGACCGAACAACTTTATTAGGTAAAAAAGAAAAACCATTTAAATACCCAACACGGACAGAGGTGAATGTTATTTATATTTTCGATAAGGTTTAGAATGTGTCAACGCGGTTTTCATTAATTAAAGCGTGTTGATTTATCTCTACGGCTTCCTGGCGTTGTCTCCAACAACGGCAGGTAATAATGTAGCAATTATAGGTCTTAAAGCCTCTATAAAATAGGGGCGAATTCCTCAAGAAAGAACGGAAACGATCAGTCTCTTTCCGAACTCCTTCTTCGTTTTAATTGGTGGGTGTGGTGCTCCTGAACATCGAAACATTCTTTATTAAATATCGGTAAATGCACAAGGACAGTTTTTAAACCATCCGACAAGAACAGGCATGTCTTGGTTATTTCGTGATAAATCGAGTTAAGGAAATTACGTTTTCATGTGCATTATATTGCATGCCGTGTGCGTCTCGTCTTCGAATAAGGAATAACAAAAAGTAACGACTTCCTGTACAGCAAAGCCTATTATTCTCTCCAGGTGCACTGCAAATCCAGCCGCAGAAAATACCTTTGCCAGTCAAGAGTATAAATATAAATGTATGTAAGAAGACAAGCCGACACGTCGTGCGGTTATTTCGACTTGAAGGAAATCGCTAAGTGATTACAAGCAAGCGAGGGCGGCGAACTGCAGCAGGGGAAGTTAGTAATCGCGTTTCGTACGACTCCGATTACCCTAATCCTTATAGCCTACTTCGGTTCGATAATCTATACAAATCTTAAACTATTTAAGGGAAACGGATCTTGTGTACTTTAATCCCTTAGCTCTGAGCTTTAAGAGAGTTTAACAGAAACTGGGCAAAAGCTGATCTTCTAAACTACCAACGAAAAATGGACACCCATCAAGAGTTTGATCAAGTTTAACATATTCAAGAGCACAAAGGACGTGAACTTTATTATTAAAATGTTATTTGGTAAAGGAATGTAATTTACAAAGTATCTTCATAAGAGAACAAAGGCAAGATATAGAATTACAAAAAAAAATATAGAATCATTGTCAAATCTTTCTCATAAATTTTAAATAGAATCCAAAGCAAGAACCCCAAAAGTCTAAGGATTTGTGAATAGATTGAAACTAAAATTTATAACAGCGAATCAACTATAAAATACAACCAAATAAATTCCTAAAATTACGCTTGAAGTTACAACATGCTAAAAGGTCCAAACACACATAAATAATTTATTAAAACGTCGTTTCTTTTTAAGTTTGGCATACATTTACTTATTTATGCTGCTTTTGTTCAAAAAAATTATCATAAAAGGTAATGATAAATGGTTTATTTCCATTACATCGCGGCGTAAGAAAGACCAACTTACTGCGATATTATATGTAATTAAATCCAACAGAATATAAAGAAGCAAATTTGGTGTTTTTGTTTTTATTTTGGTTTGTTGGTACTTTCCTTAAATGCAAATATAGTAGACAATACGTTCTACCTTGTGATCTAAGCAGTGAGTGCTGTGTTATCTAACACAGAACACAGTAAGTGCTCTCATATCCAATTAGAGATGTTTTATATGAAAATGCACTTCTTTCATATTTTAAATTAAAATTGCTATTTATGCCTCAATGATTTGACTACAGATCAAATATCCAAATCTCCCTTACTTTACTTCAGGACGTTCCATTTAATGCAAGTTAATTATATGTTAATTAAAATTAGAAAGTCGAATAAATAGTTAAAAGGGAACGGTGCCACCAACATCCATAACCCACACGCTGTGACGTCAATTGACGTTTTCCAATCAACAATTAATTTTAGGGGCAATCAATTCATCGATGCTATCATTCATCAATGAAATGTAGCGTTAAAATAACGAATGTTATCTGCTATGACTTACTTTTCCAGACAGTTTTCTACGTCATATAATTATGTGAAATGATAAATTCAAAACTATTGCCAATAAAATTATAGTATTTGTGAAATAAAGCTCCAGTGTATATCATTGGGACTATCTTGAAAAGAGTTTCTCTGGTCTTAAAGAAATTCTTACCTTTTTGTCATCTACCGTTATCCCATCAGAATGGTCTAACAGTTTACAGCATTTGCTTCAATAATAACTCTTAGTATGCATCAGCTTTGTCGACTTGTTAGCGAGTATCAATTACTCACAACCAGAGCAAGGCAAAGCACTGAGGTAAAGTAACTACTTCAATTACGAAGCACTGAACTGAAGTATTTTGAATTACCAAGCAGCAAATACTTACATTTAGAGAAGTGCAAAATTATCACGCACTGTTATTGAAGACTTAAGACATCGTTGCCAAATACTCGAAAATTAAAGTCGCAACTTGCTTAGTGCTTAAAAAATCTTTATTAAGCGCTTGAAATACTGGAAGGTGCTTCAAATGTTTGTTAAAGTACTTCAAGCTTTTATGAAACTGCTCAGCTCTTGAAATACTAAAAAATGCTTCAAGCACTCACTTTCAGAAGAGCAAGCACGTTATCAATGTGTTTTGCGCGACAAGGATCATTGAATGCGTGTACTATGAGGGATGGAGCTGCGAATCTCTTCATACTGCTATCTTCTATAGTCTGCTGGAACAGTCATCACAGGGAAGGTGAAAAGTCCCAAAAGATTTGAATTAAAAAAAATGTCAATGTGAAGAACTGTTTGGCTTAACTTGTCGAGACTTTAAAATGGACTATGGAATACAATACAATACAATACAAGACATATGTTATAATAAAGAAATTGAGAACAAGTTTCTTCCGAGTTCTGAGTTTCGCAGAGTTGATGTTACACAACTGATCTTTATTTATGTAAATATTACAAAGGTGTGGCATGGTATCGATGAGTTATTTGGCTAAAAATCTTTACTGGAGGTTGGAATTCCTTCAACTAGGAAAAATCCTGGTTAATGTAAATGCAGGAAATGTCATAGTTATTGAATTTGCTAATGATCACAACAGTCAATCCTTTTAAAACAAAGCAAACAAACAATTAATAAACGTTACTAAGAAAACTACACGGAACTAATACTACCTGCTTTTTTCTAAATCTATTTTTCACTCCACATGACATTTTATAGAAAAGTGACTCATTTAGATCAATCTTCTAGCTAATTGAAACTTCCTATATATTCTAAAATCTCTTTATTCGTCGTCTGTCGTTCATTAATACGTACAACAATATTACGTTATGATAGTTTTGACATAATTCAATAAGTTTTTGGAAACCTTTGCTCTTTAAGTCTTACAAAGGTAAACTTCCTTTATCTTTAGAAATGATACAAGATGATTCAGGAAGGTAAAACGTTATCTGACTGAGATTTAAAAATAAAATACACTCTACAAGTTGCTGTTTCCTTATTTTACGTTATTGTTTACTATAACAATTAAAAATTCATTCCAAATCTATCCGAACAGTTGAAAAATTATATTAGATCAATTCCTTCATTAATGGAATAAATAACCTTGATATCTTTTTGGTAAAGGGAAATTTCGACTACTAAAAATGTTTATCAACTTTGACAGTTGTTTTTCGGATCGATTAGGAGTAGAGTATAGGTAGATCTAAATTAAATTTTGATTTGTCAGAAACGTGTTGCTCTGGTATCATGAATGGACATTTGGTCTTAAAGCCATAAAGGTTTAAACTGCAATCCTCAACTTACTGAACTGATTGTAAGTCATAATTAGTCCAATTTTTATACAAGGTGATCGAATAATGTAATTGTAATAGTAGGTGACGAGAAAAACAAAATGGTACATATCTTCCATTTGGTCCATTTTTGTGCAAAAAAATAAAAGTGGATGTACTTTCAGTGAGCAAAAGCATGAGGCCCAAATACGCTTATTTTTTAATATTCCATTTGCCTAAAAGCTCGATCTTCATTGCTAATTAATTCACTAAGACCCACTTGATCGGGGGTATGTTACAGCACTGTTGTCCGCCACTTTAACAGTATTGTATCCATGATAATAATTCCCTACCTACACTTATACACTTCAACAGTTATAAAAATGGATCTGAAATCATAATTTGCTTTGTCGAGATACAACTGACTTTCTGTTAGCTTTGATGAGCTCTCCTGTAAAAAATGAAAAATGTCAACCACCCTTAGTAAACCAAACAGGAGATATATCATGATTCACCATGCTTGGCTTGTGATTACAAGATAATAAAGTGTTTATATTTTCACCTAATTCTTGTAACTGGTGTCAGGTGTGAACATCTTGGTGAGAACTTAAGTGAGGTAGGAAAAATAAAATAATTATTATTCACTATTCAAGTTTAAGAATGGTTGACGTATTATCAAGCACTTCAACCGATCTCGTGTTTTGAGCAGGTGAGATAAAAAACCGAAAGATCTTGACGTATGCTTAATTCTATATTTACCGTTTATATTGGCAACGTCTAAAGATGTCCCTATGTCAAAATACTAAAGGAAAATACAATATCTTATATTGAACTTGCAAATAAACTCCCTTATAAAAAAATCTGTTTTCGCCAAACGAATGTGCATTTCCAAAAAACAAAATACACGTAACTCCCAAAACGATATAGTAAGTAACCTAAAAAAAGTCAGCAAGAAAAAATAAAAAGGGAATGGGTTTTGAGGCGTGGGAGTTGAAAACGTTATATAACTTTGCAGTTTGAACCATTTCGATATCTACTACCGTGTAGGAGTTACAGGGTTTTAAATAAAATTTACCGGATTTTATCCCCTTAACGCCGAGTTCAGCCGATACAGAAAAATACATGTCTAATGTTTCTACTCATACTACTTATATATATATATATACCAAGTTTCAAAAAAATCGGTGAATGTCTCTTCTGGGTCATGGTAAATGTAAAATTAAACAATAACACTATGAGCTTCAAGTTGGTTTCGGGAGAGGACGACACTATGATTTCATCAGAGTCTTTACAAAATAAATTAAATCCAATCCCTAAATTAGAACCTGTTACCATCAATATTGTAGCTCCAATTCCCCAATTATATAAAAATTGGAATAACAGTCAAATTTCCAGCGGCATCATTGGCATACAAAAATGTATAATTGTCAATCAGACCATGTACGTTGCCTCTCATAGTAGACCCGCAACTGAACAATTAAATTTGATTTCTTGAAAAGAGGTTGGTGTAACAGAATTTGATCCACATAAAGAATTTCACAACTTGTTTAAAAGAACAGGCAAACCGAATACACAGAAATTAAAAAAGGGGGTAGTTTCGTATATTTATGTACTATAGCTTGTCGAAGAAGAATTGCTCACGTTTTAAATCCGAAAATAAAATTAGTTTCAGAAAAGCTCCTAGAGAGATATTGAACAACAAGTGTTTTACGAACGTTCAGAAAGTAATAACTTCTTTGTTATCGGCGTATGATGCTAATAATGATCTTAGAATTCTTGTGGATACATCTGAATCTAGTTTGGGCGCAGTATTGGAACAAAATCAAGACGTCTGGAAACCAGTAGCGTATGCAGCAAAATCCTTATCTGACTCGGAAAAAAGCTAAATCAAAAGAAACCGTTAATCCTATCAAATTTCCTCCTTTTGGCATAGTGACTGGAAAGCGACTGGCAGAGCTATTTCTTTAATTGTGAGTGACAAATTTTCCAGATTTGAAGTGCGTCACATGAAAGACATTGCTAAATTCTAGTGTGTTGATGAATAAACTAATGACAACATCTTCCAGGAACATGTGGTTTTAAACATATCACTAGTTGCTCAGTTATGTGTTGCATCATCATATTCTGTTATTGCACTTGATGTTAGTGTTACCCAACCGTTTGATTTTACGACTGTTCTAAAGATATGGTGCCATCGAGAAACCTTATGCATCTTGGTATTGTTTTATTTATTTCTTAATCATAACTGATGATAACCAATGACTTTATTCGATTCTAACAATTTTTACTCTATTATTAATTGGAAAAGGTTATCAGATTTTGCAATTGACCACGTACAATTAACAAACTGCTTTTATATCTTTGGGAAGATGAGACTGAATCATTGAATCTTTTATGTTCTGAAGTCAATATTTAGGTTACCGGTAAGTCTTTTTCTATACAGGACTATTGAGTAACCTAAAATGCAATTTACAGTTTTCTAAGTAAAATTGTCTTCCATTGTCTTTAAGTTAGGTTTAATTACATGAAGAAATGGCTGATGGTTTCAGTAAAAAACAAGCAGGTAAATCACATGTTGCGTTTCTAGATCGCTAAATGCAGGCTGAGCAAAAGACACATTAGCTACTCTTCTCTTCCACTTCTCTGCTCTTGTAAAGTTTCTTTTCTTGCTTTCTTTCGTGCTTCCTTCATTTTTGAGATCTTCACGTGCTTTTATTTTGACTGCCACCTTCTCTGTGGACCATTCTGTTCTTCTAGTACCATGACAGCATTTATCTTTGTTTGGGCAATTTCTTGGTTGTGAATCTTGTTTTTTCCTTTGCTACTTACTGTTGCCTGGCATTATTCTATTTTCCTTTACTTCAGTATAATTCTTTTTTTTAAGTTATTCTAATTCGTTCGCCATTCACTGCTGCGTTCTCTGGGGATTTCTTCTCTATGATGTAGTGACGTGACTGAGTTGTTTTCTTTTGGTAACTAATTTTTGTTTTTATTTATTTTGTTTATAAATGTTTTTTGTTTCGGTAAGTCGCATTATTATTGCATTATTCAAATTAGTGTCCATTCTTCAGGCTCTTTTCGTTTTATAGCAAATCCATTACTGTTTCTCAGTTTTACCTTGGGTAATAGTTAATATTTTATTTACTTTTTACTATTTCGTATCTAATAATAGTAATTTATTTTTCTGCTTTTATAAAAATGTAATTGATTCATAACTTGACAAATTAAAAAAATGCTGTTCAGGTTAAAAAATTCTCTGTTCCATTTGAAATCTTATTATAAAGCTCCCTTTCCTTTTATTCCCGTTTTGTCTTTCTCATAAAATTGCCTTATCCAAGGCGAATTTTTATCTTAAGTGAAAATTTAAAGAAACGAAAATGTTAAATTAATGTTGAAAACCCTCGCTGAAATCATTTCCGGAAAAAAATTCCATTCAATTTTCCTAAACATTCTGAAATAAGGTTAAGATAAACTAAACGAACATACGTTAAGCAGGTCAACAATTTCAGCATTTGTGGATGCGGCGTCGTTGCGCATCGTTGCGTCCAAATGGTCGTCGTCTCACAAGCGCACGAATCCCCAACACATTAGCTAGTGCCTTCAACAGCTTGCCGTTAACTTTTACCATTTTCCCCATGAAAATGTAAAGTTTTTGCACCATAAGTGGCTCTAGTAAAAAAAGGACGCATTTAGTGAGGGGATTTCTTCTATCAAGCGATGATGATGGTCGCGAAGGAGATGTTCACGATCGTTTTGACAGTAAAACGGCATAAACGTTTCGCTCGCCTATTATGTTTATCTTCGGGGTTTGGGTCTGCATTACACCTTTATTAATAATAATCCTGTTTAATGAAAGTCCTTTGAGTACTTAAAATACCTCCCTAAAAGACGGATGCTGCTTCCTCCATAATGTTCCTCGAAATTCGCGTTTCGGTTATTAAATGTTGTAATTTTGCTCGTTTGATGTAACAACGTACACTAATCTTGCGTAAGGTTAGGCGTAATGGTATACAAATAGAAGCCCCGGCTTATATTAAATGAGATGTTATACCTCTACCTCTAAGTGTTTACCAACTCTGCTGTGTCGGAAGAAGAGAGTATCCTAACGACATATTTTCCTCGCCTTATTGGAAAACAATAGGGGTTTTCTTTAACGACAAATATATTAAGGTTTGTCCTAACGGAAAATCCTTTTCTGAAAGTATAATTAAATGCCAATTATTCCATGCTATAAAAACTACAATTTCCATACGTCAATAGTTTCCTTAAAAAAATCACAAGCTCGTGTATTTCCCTTTGTTTGGAAAATGCTTCCTTTCAGTAACAAAGTTCTAATAAAAGACAGATAAGAAATAATAAACGAAACGCAGAAAATAATGAAACATTTTGTTCACAATCATCTAGCTACTTGTGTTTCAATGTGAGGGCTATAGAAATCTTAATAATAATAATAATAATAACGATGATATTAAAGAATTAGTGTTGCGAGAACAACGAAAACATTAATTATATACCTCAATATTTTGGCAATGTTTAAACAGCAGTGCTGCGCGTTTAAAGCTTCAGATAACAGATAATAATGATGAATTTCGAACACGCTCAGGAGTACTCTTGAGGAACCGTTATTTGCATATTCATTTAGGCGGAAATTTTAATATAAAATGATTTCGTCACAATGAAATTCTTAAATATTCAAGCTTATTCCGCATGCAGTCGAAATCCGGAGCTTTCTCTATTCGCAAACAAAGCTCCAGTTTCCAAACTCTTGTCATATCAGGCCTTTTCTAGACGGCGGGCGACGGCTGCTACTAAAAATACCGCCAAGATTCCCAACATCTGTCTAATTGCCCACGCTCACTAGATCTGACAAGTATTACTTTGTTACGGAGATATGAACACTCGAGGAGATGCATTCGTGTGAGATTTTTAATTAAATATTTCCGACGGGATATTTCTACCTGAATCATGAAGAATAAAAAAACATAAAAAAACTTTTCCTCTTTTGCACGCTTTTTTTTGTTTGAGATCACCATTGTAAATGTTATTATTACATTGTCTTATTATAAAGCATAACAAACAATAAAATTTGTACGTTCAACTAATTGGCGAGATTAAATTTGTGTTATTAGCTTGAGCGCCATTCTTTTTTTATGGAAAGGTGCTCACTACAATAATATAAGCTTAACTAAAAGTCTAACCTTTCTTAGATATTAAAAAAAATGAATTGTTTTAACATATGTAATGGTAACGGCTTACTATATTTGTAAAGTTGGAGAGAATCAAGTAGGCGGAAAGAATATATTTTTATTGATTACAAGGTGCTTTTAAAATATTTGTTTTTGGTCAATGGGGAGTTAGAAAGGCGTTGTAGATTATTTTGTTTTTGGTTTAAGATCTAATTCCTGAAATAAAACGACTGCGTATTACTGGCAGAATAAATTAAACCTCTGAGACTGTTTACATAATTATCTTGGCATGACCTTAACTGGATAATTACATGTAATTGCTAGAAGAAGAAAAAGAGATAAGGTATGAAGTTTAGTACATTTACATGTCCAACAAAGATAGCGGAAAGCTTAACAATGTATTGTTTACTTTAGTAACCTACAGATTGATTGCTCATGAAATTAGCTCAATGTCTATTTCAAGAAATAGATAGGTTAACTGAAAGTAGTCTGAAAAGGGGTGGTACAAAGTCTGCAAAAACCTTCAAAGTTCGAAATTAAGAATTTGCAAGTGTCAAGATGGTTGTTTTTTCGATGTGACATCAAATTATTTCTTGTAGGTGGGTAGTTGCTGACAGGTCAGATGGATGTTTGGTCGATTTTTTGGCGTCTCACGATATGAGTTCATCTCTACTGTACTGTGGCCAAAAGTGATCTATTCTACCCCCCAAAAATATTTGTCATGCTTCTGTTCTGAAACAACCATATTGTAGTGGGATATTGTATAAGTTCAGTATTTGTTCTACTTTTTTTTATCTGTGTATTTAGGTAAGAGATCGAGATTGTCAAGTGTCGGGGATGCTTTTCTACAAGTAGCTGCTTGAAGTCTGTTTTAACTGAACTGTAAGAGATACAGTAGCTGAGTTTCAGCCATATTAAGTAAGTTTCCTCCCATTCTGTTGCAAGTAACTTGTCTTTTCTTCCTCTGCCTTTGACAGAGTTCGAAGTAAGTTTGAAGGGGATATGGCATTTAGTGCCACTTGTATCAAGTCTGGTATATTTGCGTACGAAAGCGTTCATAGCAGTTATCATCAATAATGGTGTCTTTTTTCTTAATATTCATCTACGTTTGTGAATGAGCAAAAACTGCTTCTTGGCATTGTTACTGCTTTGAATGGTCTCATATTCAATCTTTAGTTGAGCATGTTTTATAGAAGACCTTAGAATTTTCTCTAGATTTTTTTTTTACAGCTACCCCAGTTTCTCTTTAAAGCGTAAACAAAACCACCCAAGATTCTCTTCAAGTTGAGCGTCGCAAAACCAGATTCTGAGTTTTTCTTTGAGATCGAACTAGTCAGAACCCTTTTTAACAATAACAATTACATAAGATTTCTTTTGGAAATTCTTCCCTTCTACCTAATCTTACCACAGTACCAAGACTACTTTCATGATTAATTTCGCACATTCAGAACCTGTCTAACTGATAAATTATAATAAAAACAATACTGGGCATCGATCATAGAAGAAATTTCTTCTGTATGGGCTACAAGCAAATATACTATTTTGTAAAGATACCTACTGAAGAGCTTTAGGATCTAATGAACTTCAAAAAAATCATATTTAGGTGTAATTATCAAACTAGAGACTGCTTGTAGTTACTACTTTGCAGAACACGAACGTAGACTAACATTATGTAAAGGCCAAGGAAGCAAAAAGAAGAAAAGTCTTAGGTGTAACAATTAGGATGGCTTTTACAGTCATACTCGATTAAATAAAAAACGAATTGGGATCTACATGCAGTTAGTTCAGTTTCTCAGCTTGTATTTTATTCATAAAAGCTACACGTTGTTTTATTATACGATATATATACCCAGGTATACCCAGGTGGTTTCTAGATTTTTTTTTGATTTCTTTACGCAGAGATTCCACTTTGGTAGCTTTTCTTATTTGTCCATTAATTTGTACATTTTGAATGAAGTGGAATCTTACTAATATAACTAGTTTCAAGGTAGCCCAAGAGCCGAGTTCGAGCAAATGGTGATTTACTCTAAGTAATAAAACTGGAAGTAGGTTAAAGCGCTGATTCTACAAGTAGCTACTTAGAAAGATTTATTTATTTTTATACTGTGGGGTGTATCTGATACGTAATTTTATTTATTTTAGCTTTCACGGTTAAACTTCTTCTGGTGATATGAATGAAATGTTTTTTCTCCGGATGGGTTGCCGAGATAACCAAAATAACTGTGACGTTTGTTTTGATTTCTCTATGTTAATATTACATACAAACACATTCATATCTTCGTAAAACAAATAAAATTTCCTTTCATAACATTGTACATAATTTAGAAAATGAAAATAGTAAAATGTTTCAATTTTGACGTTTTGTTTTTATTCAGAAGAAAAAATGTTTCAAATAGTAATACTTTTTTGTAAATTGTGATATTTTAGTCATCTTAGACTGCGCATAACGCCAGGTTTTTTTCGTTTACAACATTTACATTTTTTATATACCTGTTCCGGAATATGAATTTCTCCGGGAATATTCGGTGTGTGAAATGGCATTTTCATCTTGAAGACGCAATTAGGTTTTTGAATTTTTAGATACTTATTACAGATTTTTCAGTAAAATAAGTTAACAATTAGTTCAAGATAACTAAACATTTTACAGAAGCTGCTCATTGATTTAGCAAATTAGTAAAAGATCACACGAAGTGTTTTAGAGATGTCTACAGTAAATTTGGTCAGAACTAGGTCTGGAAAAAGATATATCTGAAAACGGAAGCTACAGGGTCTTTAAAATAATTGACAGAGGCAATTAAAGCAATTTATAGATATTACAGTGAGAAGAATATTAGTTGTTAATATTATTTCGGAATAGACTTCCTGGTTAATGATAAGTTGACTGTCTTTAATAATTAAAACGGCGGAATTTAAAGTATAGGAAAATATCTATGCAAATACTAATAGCAAAATAAACAGAAATGTAACGATAATGTACTACAAAAAAAAAACAGAACTACAGCAGCATGTTAGAAGAATGAAAAACAAATGTAAAAAATGCGAAAAAACAAGATACATGCAGATAGGGGCAACCAAAGATAAGGAGAGTGCAAGGGAAGAGCAGAATTTTACATTGCAGTTGAACCATAACCGTGAAGTAAAATTTGGAAGAATATTTAACACGTCATTTTTAGGCGTGACAAAAGATACAAATTAACTTGAGAATGGCAAAAATGGATAAGTGTGTAGGTGCTCTAAAAAGTGCAAAGAAACTGCAAAGCTAACGCAAGCGAATAGTGGATATTCAATAAAGTAGCTTAAACCAGAATTGAATCATAGGAAAGGAAAGTATTGCGAAAAGTCTAAGGCGGGAAAAAGTAGGAGAGGTATGTAAAAGAAGGTTATGTGAGTTTGCTATAGTTGAATTTAAAAGCAAGAGAGGTTCACTCAATCTCTTATATCGGTTGCCTAAAATTCTACTGAACAGTGATAGTTGCCGTGGATAAACATTGACCACATTTAGTGCAATTCTCTAATATAATTGCTCATATTCCATGAAATTTTAAGCAAACAATGTACAGTGTGTTCCAATGAAAGGTCTGCGGCCGCTCGGATGCTGGAAAGACAGTTAGAAGGAGATTGTTTCGAGAACTACTCGAGATATGAAAATTTAAATTTTATAGTCGCATTCATCGTTGAAAAAATTTACATTTTCGAGCCTGATTATCTTGAAAACTATTCGAGATATCGAAATACCGATTATGTAACTGTAATCAGGAGAAAATCCTAAGTTGATTTCATGTATAACATGTCCTGTGGAGTTACAGGAACATGGCAACAGACAGACAGGCAGACGGACAGAATGTACGAATTCAGATACAAAATTTTTTAAATATGAACCGCAAAAATGACTGTTTTGGATTACGTACCAATGTATCTAACACAATCTATGAGACAAACTGCTGAAGCTTGTGGTGTTACAAATTCAGTATAGATCGAATTCTGAAAATCATCAAGTTGCATTCCCTACAAGATAAAGTTAGTCCACGAATTGAACGATGTTGATGACGATCATCATCTTTGATTTTGCGAGATTTTTGCTGTCAGGTTTATCTAATTATTATTCACATTTACCTTAGAATATTTGTTTTTCTGATGAAAACTCGGAAGTTAACAGATACAACTGCAGGTATTAGAGCGACACCAATCCACATTTGTTGAGAGTAACATGTACGCAGCGGCCGAAGACATTAAATATTTGGTGTGGCGTCTTGGGAGATCACATTGTTGGTCCAGCTTTCAGAGGAAATCGAAATTGGAAGATTTACTGAGAATACTGTGGATTCGATCATCAGTGAGATTCTTGAAAACTATAAGTTATTGAAAAATGAACTAATATTACAACAAAATGTGGCTGCTCCATATTATTTAGCTTCTGATGACAGCCTTTAAGTCAAAGATTTTCTGGAGAATTGATTGGTAAGAGAGACCATCTAACTCAACACTTCTGAATTATTTTTCCTGGTGACACTTGAAAAATAAGGTATGTAAAAGACAAAGCAGCAATCTGTTGAACTACGTGACAGAATTAATGAAAAGTAATATTGTACATGATGGTCTATCGCATAAAACGCCCCTTTCGAGAAATTTTTGAAAAAAATCTAATTTATGAGAATATTTCGGGAAGACCCTTTTTATTGGTACATTCTGTAATTTTCTCTAATCTTAAGAAATCCGAAACGTTTTGGGTACTGATTCAAATTTGAGACGGTTCGTTTATATTATCAGCTTATAATGTTCATTTTGAAGCTAGTTATTATAATGAATACAGAAACTGAAAGAGTTTTGGTTAATAACTCGAAGAAAAACAGAACAATAGCGTAGGTCAACTCTGTTGATTTCTTATTACTCTAATGAAAGTAAATGCAACAGTTACATAGATGATGACTTTCTTCTTTAAACTAAATGAAACTAGAATTAAGCAATCGAAGCTGACGTCAAATGTAAATACCAAACATAAAATAGTAGAAATGGAAGTTGAGGTCTTGTAAAGACTGTCTCAAAACGCACAGAAACGACTTTGAGAAAGCCTTGATACGCAGTTGAACAATATTTAGAAAGACTGTTACATTTTTATCAACTTACATTAAGTATTGTTGATATAATTAATAATATGATATTAGCAAATCGGCGCTCTTCACTGAAACTATCACATTTTACTGTTGATGCTCCCCATCAGCTTTTGCACAACTTGAGCACCAACTCTTCGCTGATACGCGAAATATAATTTCTAGAACTTGTCCATTGTTTTCACACATTGACCATCTTTGCGCAAATATGTTTTGATTTGAGCCAGTATATCTCAATTTAAGGAATTTTGGGGTGTTTGATTGTTTCATGCTCTGAAATCTAATGCCAGCCAAAACAACATAGTTATGATTAAGCACCATGAAGCTCTTTTTTTAGACACTTTTGAGATACGTTTCTTTTTCAAATTTCCCCGTAGTCGCATAATCTTGCAGTATCTCATCAGGTGCGGCATTGTAGAATTGGGAAACAGCTAGAGTGGCGCTTACAAAGCAAACGTTTCCATGAGCGACTTGGGCGCTTTATTATTATATAGGTTTAATGTTTAGCTTTCTTTGGCACTTTTCGCTTTTTGTTAGTCTTTAAATTATTGTATTTTTTACGCATATTAGATGAACCTGTTGATCTTACTGTTTTCAGTAATAAAAATAATAGTACATGTGTGGAATTTTATTTCCTATTACTCAATACACTTTTTATTACATTATTTTTTATATGAAAAGAAAAACGACCGACCACCATTACTTTTATTACATCCACACTTCCATCTAATCTTTTTTACTTATAATAATTTTACATCTAATTTCAGTGCTCTCAACACTCCCCTTCACTGAAATTTTCTAAATTCAATGTTTCAACCAAATTTCTAAATATAACCTTAGAAAGTCCTTTTGTAAATATATCTGCTAATTGTCTTTTACTGTCTATATATTTCACTTCTATTTCACCACTCTTCACCTTATCACACACAAATCTGTATTTAATATCAATATGTTTTGTTCTTCTTATGTTATCTGGATTCTTGATTATTGAAATACAAGCTTGGTTATCTTCATAAAGCACTATTCTGTCAATATTCACTTGTAAATCCTTAAAAATCTTCTTTAACCATAATCCATCTTGAATACAAGTACAAACACTTATTAACTCTGCTTCTGCAGTTGATAAACTTATACAATGTTGCTTCTTTGTTGACCATAAAATTGTTTGCCCATTCCATTTATATATGTATCCCGATATTGATTTTCTATCTTCTTCATTCGCCCAGTCTGAATCAGCATATGCTTCTAAACCTTGATTACCATCAGCTTTGAATGTTAAAGCATAATTTGCAGTACCTTTTATGTATCTCAAAATTCTTGTCAGATGTTTCCAAATTTCATCTGTAGCATTATTTTGGAATTTGCTAAAATAATGTAAAGCATAACATATATCTGGTCTAGTGTTTATCATTAAATATGTTAAACATCCAATCAATTGTCTATAAGGTTTTTCTGTCATTTGTTCTTGATCTTTACATGGTACTAATACTAATTTAGGTTCGATAGGTATATCAGACGATTTACAGTTTTCAAAATTAAATCTTTTCAACAATTTTTCTACATATTTCTTTTGATTTTTCTGTATAATTTTATTTTCTCTATTATGAATTATCTCAAGACCTAAAAAATATTTCAGTTTTCCTTTGTCTTTCATTTTAAATCTTGTCATTAACTTTTCTTTAATTTCTTTCAACACGTCTTCTTTCTTGCTAGCAATGATAGTATCATCAACATATAATAACAGATAAACAATCTCATCACCTTTTCCTTTCCAATACAAACATGCATCATTTTCTGATCTTTCAAAACAACATTCTTTCATGAAATCGTTAAAACTATTATTCCAACATTTAGCTGCTTCCTTTAAACCATACAAAGCTTTCTTTAATTTATAAACATAACCAAGTTTTATATTATCCCCTTCAGGTGATCTTAAATACACTTCATCTTTTAATTCTCCATTTAGAAATGCACTTTTCACATCTAATTGCTCGAAATAGAATAATCTTTTATTACCTACAGCTAATAACGCTTTTAACGTGGTTACCTTCGCTACAGGTGAGTATATTTCATCATACTCAAATTCTTTAGGTTGTGCAAAACCTCTTGCAACTAAACGGGCTTTATATCTATTTTGTGTATCTTCTTCGTGCTCTTTAAATGCAAATACCCACTTTGAATCAAGAATAGTTGTATTCTCTGGAGTCTTTACCACTTCCCATGTTTCATTTTCATTGATTGAACTTAGTTCCCTTTTAATTGCTTTCTTCCACATATCTGTATCCTTTTTACTGTTTATTTCTTGGAAACTTTGAGGTACATCATCAATATAACTAAAAGCCTCATAAGCTAGATATAATTCATAATCATTAAATCGAATTGGTAATTGTCTGTTTCTTTTACTACTATATTCTTGGTTATATCCATCTGGTACACCTTCTAATTTATCTTCTACTTGTTGAAACTTTGTAATTTCAGAATCATCTGGCTCTATAATGTTCTCCCCTTGTTTAATAACACTCACTTCTTTTAAATACGGAAATTCTCTTTTATTAAATTTTACATTTCTCGAAACTATAACTTTGTTTCTTTCGATACTCCACAATCTGTAACCATTGTTAGAATATCCTATCATTAAACACTTTTCTGCTTTCTCATCTAACTTCTTTCTTGTTTCTTGAGGAATATATGCATACGTAGTGCAACCAAATATTTTCAAATTAGATATATTAGGTTTTTCACCATACCAGATTTCAGCTGCTGTTTTATTTTCTTCCATAGTTCCATTTGTCGGGCTTCTATTATACAGATATGCTGCTGTTAATATAGCTTCGTTCCAGAAGGTTTTCGGTAGTCCAGCACCTTGAATCATACTTCTTGCTTTTTCTACTAAGGTACGATTTAACCTCTCTGCTTTACCATTTTGTTCTGGTGTATATGGAATCGTATAGTCAATCATTATCCCATTATCGTGACAAAAACCTTGAAATTCTCTTGATATATATTCACCCCCATTATCGCAACGCAGCTTGAATATATCAACACCAAATTTTGATTTCACCATTTTGTAATACTGTTTAAAACAACCAGTAACTTCTGATTTTTGCTGAATAATATATATTACAATAAAATTCGAAAAATCATCAATAAAACTCACGAAGTATTTTCCACCATCATGTGCTATAGGATCAAAAGGTCCACAAACGTCTGTATGAACTATTTCGAGTAATCTTTTACTTCTTCTTCTTTCAGCAAATGGTAACCTTGACATTTTTCCGATTACACAAGCTTCACAAAATTCAACATTATTAATTTTTAAATCTTCATTAATACCTTCTACCATTTTTCTTTTAATTAATTTTTCTAAAGTTGCATATCCCATGTGCCCTAACCGTTGATGCCAAGTTGTCAATTCTTCATTTTCAATTTCTGTTTCGTAACACCAAAAGCTTCTCAACTTTAAATTCAATCTCATATAATTTATCTCGTTTTCCACTACCAAAGCAATCACCATTTTTATTTAGTAACTTTACTTCTCCATTTTCAAATTTGACTGTCATTCCATTCATTTCAAGTTTCTTTACACTTAATAAATTTCTTCTTAATTCTGGTACGTGTAAAACATTCTTTATTTCACATTCTGTTTTCTTCTTGGCAAAATAACTTACGGCTTTAATATCTCCAACTCCAATTGCATTAATGAACCCTCCATTCTTCGCTACTGCTATTTCTATTGACTTTTTCAATGGTACATAACATGAAAAATAACTATCAACTTTCACTAAATGATCTGTACAACCAGAATCCACAAAAAACTTTAAATCATGTTCTTCTCTATCCTCTTCCAAGTCATGTTTATTTTCTGATACAAAACATACTTTATCTTTATTATCTGCTTCCATATAATTGCTGTGCTTATAGATCTGATTTTGATTTTGACGATTAGCAAAATGTCTTGGTTGACTTACAGAACGATTTGGTCTTTGGTAATTCACAAATCTTCCTGGATAATTCTGGTTTTCTACTCTTGGATACTGTTGATTATTATAGTAATGATTCTGGATTGTAGATTTTTCTCTTCCCCCAAAACGATTATAACAATATCTGGCTTTATGTCCATATTTACCACACAAATTACAATTACCATTAAATTTCTGTTTGGCTGTAAATGCTACACTTATCACCACTTTTATCACTGTTAGGTTGTAATCTTCTTCTCTCTACTTCGTCTCTTAATTTCCCTTTGATAACATCAACATTTAATGATTCTTCAGGTAAATTTTCAAGAACTGTTACAATAGTTGAAAATGAATCTGGTAAACTGTTCAACAATGCACATACAATGTCATCTTCACTAACTACAGCTCCAGTTTCTCTTAGTTGTCTTAATATTTCTTCAAATGTTTTTATGTGATCTTCAAGATTTTCATTTTCTTTCATTTTTAAATTTAGCAACTTCTTTCTAAGTCCCAACTGTCCAGCTAATCCTTTCTTTTCATAAACATTACATAAAGCTTTCCACATACTGTACGAGGACTCTTTTTCAATTAATATTTCTAACTGCCCATCATTCACACACTGTACGATTAATGACATTGCTTTCTTATCATTTTTCGTTGCATTTGCATCTTTATTGTCGACTTCGTTCTCTATAGAACTTAATACACCATATTCGTCTAATATTCTTCTCATGCGGAATTTCCAGTTATGGAAGTTCGAACCATCAAAAGGATTTATATTGAATTTATTGCTTGCGGCCATCTTAACTTTTTTTCTTTCTTTCACGTTAACGTCACTATATTCAAAATTAACTTTACACAGCTTTACACTTATTTTTCACCTGGGCCCATAACATTATTTCTTTATACAAAACAAAAACGACCGACCACCATTACTTTTATTACATCCACACTTCCATCTAATCTTTTTTACATATAATAATTTTACATCTAATTTCAGTGCTCTCAACATTCAGGATATTAGTTTTCAATGTTTGGTCAGGAGGACCATTCGGACTTCCCGTTTTCGATTTTGGGTTAGTTGAACGATCAAGGTTGTAAACGTTGTTTAATTGTGCAGACATTTGATTTGCTCATTTTACATAGTTTTGCAATCATAAGGTAGAATACGACATACTAGGGTCTGTCCACGTTTGTGCAAAATTTTTTCTTTCGATCTCCGTTTCCATTAAATTCCAAGTAAACTTAGATTGTGATTCAGCATTGTAATCAGCATCGATGACACTATAAGTGTCACTTCAAGCTACTCACGCTGAACTATTTCTAAAACACACTTGATCAAGTTTCCGTACTTTTTTAGAGAGCTCTTATTATATACGTAAACACCACGAGATTTTTAAAATAAAGCGATACCGAAAAGATTATAAGAGGATAGACGACCGTAAAAAATATTTGAAGGAATTACTAAAAAGGAATTTCCTATTATTATTCTTCTGTTGAGAACTTTTTTGTTTAAAGCTCTATGTTTCGATACCGCATAATGATTATTATTTATTATCCTTCCTCTTCCATTGAGATTAATCAAGTGAACATTTTTGTGTCATTGTTAGTCAGTGATTTTACCACTTTTTAGTACCTACTTACAATCAGTAATAAAAACAGCAGCAAGCGATACACTCTGCCTTTGCATATTTTTAATTTAAGTAGTTGTTACTTTCATGATAAATATCTGCTTCTGGTTATAACCTGTAAGTATGTGTTGCATACAATGATTTTTCTGATTTTTTAATAGTTCGTTGATTCGCTATAAATTAGCAAAGCGTTTTTGGTGATATGCATGAAAACAAAAAAAAATTAAATAGTTTTTAAAATTCGTTCAGTTTTATAATAAAAACATGAATTGCTAACAAAAGCAATTCCTACATAAAAGCGGAACTTCATTTATTAAAATGTTGGCTTTTTTAATCGCCTAAAGCTGCAACGCTGATTATATTGCTGATAAAGCTTAATGTTAATATGTATATGAAAAACGTGATTAGTATCTCAATTTTTTATAAAAGCTATTAGAGTTGCGTGAAACTTCCTTTTTAATTTTTTTTACAAAAAATAATATCCTGTTTAAATTCTAAAACTAAAAAACTGCCTTTTTCTACATCGATTAATATGAATCATAGTTAGCAACGACTACATAAGAGACAAGCGGATTATACATAATTTGTGCGATTTCATTAGATGCATGTACTCGTGTCGGGACTCAGAGACTTGCATAAGCCGGCTCAATTATTCCTACTGTTTGAAGCTTAGCGAGCCATACATGTATGCTGTGTTGGCGAATGTCTCCAATCTCATTTGGCAACTGACTCTGATTGGAGGGGTTGAACCTAGTCAGTGCATTTCAGTCGTGTTTCAGCAGATTTCAGCGCAGCGAATTTGCTCTGCGATTTGAACCGTCGATATGTGGGATTCGCTGCTGCGTTCGTATGACGCGATTAAAATGGATATTTCGGATGAACGAAGCCGATTTTATTGTAGGTTTCGTATAATCTTAAATTATCGTAACTACTTTTGAAATTTTATCCATTCAACCAAATTTAAAAGTAAATATCTGTTCCGCTCAAACAGTTTAAACCGGTTTAGCTTGACAGACAGCCGTATCAAATCAAGAGGAAACTAAGTAATTTGCTTCATGTTTTTATAATCCAAAAATCTGCAACGTTTAAAGGAAATTGCCAGATGATAATAGCAGTAATTTGTCGTTTCCTTTTACAAGTCTATAATGGCCCACAAATTTTGGTCTTGCTACCCAACTTTCGCTAAAGCCTTCGTAACACAGGAAACGTGAGTCGTCAATACTTAAATAGTAGTTAAACAGCTGTGCAGTTACAGGCAATTAAACTAAATTCACTAAATAATTAATCTGAAGCTACTTTATACAACAAGGTGTAGATGAGGCTTCTTTTTAATATTTCGTCGTTTAACCTATTCCAAAAGCCGAGCACACTCGCTTCATCCTCTAAATTCATACCGAAAGTAACACGCACATATACCCTCACCTCTTCTCTTGTTGTAACCAAGCCCGTGAAATGTTAAGTCGAGTTATACACGCCCTAATGGTTCTGATAATAGAGCAATTTAGGTTGTATTTGAATTGCCACGTACTTAGCTGTGCTTCGCACTCATTCAATATAATGTCTCGAAATTTCTTACAGTTTATACATCAAAAGCCCTTGGTAATAGCTCTTGATTAAGGAGGAAACTCCTCAATGTCGGCATTCTGTGCGGTCGACTAAAAATCATTTCCCGTTGCAAAAATAACTTGGCAGGTTATAAGTTAGCTACGGAAAGAAAGCGATCGCCGTAATTTTACGGATTAAATCAACCACCTTGTTCATAATATAATAGAAAAATGTTACGCTTTATGCATCACAATCTACTTCCTATATTACAAAAACAAATCTTTTATATTAAGTAAGCTGACCTCGATAAAAAAAGAAAGATCTGAAACAAATTGTGATTATAATATGTGTAACACCGTTCACCTTATCGTAATCGAGCCATATACAAGATTGTCTATATCAAGGGAGAGTAGGTGGTCTCGCCTCACGAACTCAAGGCAGTCCGGCCCAAGGAAGTACGGTCTAATAATCTCTCTAAGCAGCTGCGTCATCTTGTTCTAGATTTAACATCAGATGTCACCTGGCCCTTGATCGTGTTACGACCCTTCTGTGATATTCATTTCCCAATAAATAATCGATATCAGAAGGTACCAACCCTCCATTGTCATAAACCACCGTCCAATAATCAGAAATGATCAGAGGTCCCCTTCGACCAGTTACTCGAGTTAAATTTTAAACACCCTTTCTATGTAGACAGACGCATCGTAGGAAATGGTGCACATTCAATTTTGGTCGTACTCTAGGGAGTTTTCTGAATTTCCTGGAGATTTAAGGAACGAACAACCACGCATCCAAGATTTTAGAACTTGTTAACGTAATTCGAAATCGAGTTTGAAAGTAAAAAATCCGGAATGACAAGAATCTTTAGTTTTAACTTCAGGTTTTATCTTTTTTGATTTATGCATATTTGATTTATATTATAGGAGTTATATTTATTGCGTAGTATTTTTTCATATTATTTCTAAAAATATTATCCCTGGATAGATTGTTTGTATTTGAAATGTAAAATATAAACAACTTTTTCCCATAAAGAAATACTTCAGATATCATTTTTCGAATGTCACATTTAAGTAGATTTGATAACTTTAATTTTTTCTTTTTAAATTTCTGCAAACTCAGGAATCGATCTTTTGCTTTACAGTAAATAAGAGGCCACAAATATGAAGTTGTCTGAAATTGTGATCATGCCTAACACAAAAGTGGGTTTTCTCGTTTAAATGGTTATTACCGGAGAAACTTCTTACTAAGTATTCCGAGAACAATATTATACTTTATAGTTAGGAGTCTATAACTAATTGACGATTTGCAAGTATTTGATTTTGCGAGTTTCAACTTAAAACTCTGTTTTATCAATTACGAGGGTGGTCTGAAAAGTTTCCGACCTAACAAAGATACAAGACATTTTTTCTGAAATTTTTTTTTTTTATTTTTCAACATAGTCTCCTTGTAACTCTACACACTTCTCCCAGCGATGCTCCCATCTCTGTAACCCGTCCAAATAGTACTCGGCATTTTTCTCTGCAAAATAATTGTTCACGAAGGTGATTGCCTCTTCATTTGACGAAAATCTTTGTCCTCCTAGCGCAATTCTTAGATGAGGGAACAAAAAGAAGTCGCTTGGGGCTAGATCTGGTGAGTAAGGCGGATGGTCAAGCAGTTCAAACCGTAATTCGTGGATTTTCGCCTTGGCAACCGCTGAGGTGTGAGACGGTGCGTTGTCTTGGTGAAACAGGATTTTCTTTTTCTGCAAATGTGGCCGTTTTTTCGCAAGTTCTGCCTTCAGCTTGTCAAGTAATGATGCATAGTATGCTCCTGTAATGGTTTTTCCTTTTTGAAGATAATCGATCAAAATAACTCCATGACTATTCCAAAAAACAGTCGCCATCACTTTCCCAGCCGAAAAAACAGTTTTTGCTTTTTTTTTGGATCCGGTTCCCCCTTTGCAGTCCACTGTTTGGACTGTATTTTTGTTTCGTGCGTATAATGGTGTATCCAAGTTTCATCTACAGTAATTAATCGGCGCCAAAACTCGGATTTATTTCGCCTAAATTGCGCCAAAAGAGCGTTGGAAATATTCATTCGAACACGTTTTTGGTCTAACGTGAGCAAACGCGGCACCCAACGCGCGGACAGCTTTCTCATGCCTAAATGCTGATTTAATATGTGACAAACGCGTTCTTTTGACATGTTCATAACCTCTGCTATCTCTCTCACTTTAATTCGGCGGTCGTCTACCACCATTTGGTGAACTTTGGCAATGTTTTCGTCGGTAGTTGCAATTTTTGGACGTCCCGAACGTTCATCGTCTCCCAAGCTCTTACGGCCACGTTTAAATTCAGCAGCCCAAAATTTCACTGTGGTAAATGATGGTGCAGAGTCCCCATACACAGAATCCAACTCATCTTTTATTTGCGAAGGCGTATTGCCTTTCAAAAACAAATATTTAATGACAGCTCGATCCTCGATTTTGTCCATTTTCACAAAAAAACTCACATCAACTCACTCAAACGACTGTTACATAAAAACTGCGCGTCCAAAATGGCTGAAACTTTGGTGAGTAACTGTCAACAGATGAACAACGAAATTCAGTAACTTTTATTTACGAGTGCTGCCATCTTCACGTTGAGGTCGGAAACTTTTCAGACCACCCTCGTATGATACAGTATCTTGGGTGTTCTCTTTCTAGCATGTTTTTAGTCTTTCTGTTGGAAAAGCTTCTTTTCCTACACCTTTTCTATTTTTGGTTTTTCTGTTTGCAGAGAAATTAATTTTGTCATTTATTATTAATATTTAGCTCAACATTCTAACTCTACATACTATACCTTTTCTCCTGCATTTTTTATTGAACTGTACTTTTAATACTCACTCCAGCAGTAATCCTTCAAAACAAAGACGATCGATGTTCATAATATGTGGGAATTTTCTCAATTCAAGATCTCCCTAGTTATTGTTCAAAAATATATTTAATCTGCATCGCACATTTTTGTGGCACTTATCGCATTTTGTCTGCATTTCTTAGTACACCACCATATGGCCCTATTTTATCAAACCTACAATGTTGATTCTTTAAAAGTATTTTCTAACAGTCTTTGTGTAGGTCCCCAAAAGATTTTCTGTACCCGCTTTTTTAAGACCAGCTTAGACTCATTATTCTAAAGATAGAATTCTTGTAGGTGTCGAGGAAAATTGGATATTTTGCTAAACCTTATAAATAATAATTACACCCTTACACATGAGGATGCATCTGGTATACTAAACGAAACGAAAATTTTCAGTTCGAAATCCTCTCTTCCAATACCATTATGTAAATATGCAAGAGTAGGAGCCTACTTCGGCAAGTGTATTTCTTGATCGTTTTCTATATCTTTAACGTCCCATCTCAAGAAATATCGTTTCAGGAAATATTACAGTTTGCTTTTTTTCAGATGGTTACCACTTACCAGTTCGAGCAGAGAAACTAAATCAAACAAATGGCTGATTTTAATATAAACATGTGTTAGAGAACGCATTACTGTGCAGATACAGGGTGCCAAAATCTTATTTAGAATGTATTTTGCCTACAAAATCTTCATCCACCCATTGCTCGACTATAAATTAGCCTATTTTGTCAGACCTTTCGTAATCTGATGAAACAGTATTGGAAAAATGAGAGTGCAATCTGCAGGAGAATTTTCGGCCTAAAACCTTGGACGTTTATGACTTGAAATTCCTACAGAAGAAGGCCAATCAAACATGACAGAGTATATAATCTAATGGTTTCTCAAATCTCCAGTGTTTAGTGTTGTGCAGAATAGTAAAGACGTTGATAAGGTGCCTTTCCCGTTTACCTGTTCACCACCACTGGGGTTGGCGATCTCTGGTTGCAGGTTAGTTCGGCAATAAAATGTCGAAGGGTGAAGTATCACGTAAACTCCTGAATCATCATCGTTTTTGTCAACTTTCTTCTCACCACCATTGTTCCTCTGTCACCATTGCGTTATATTAGGTGAATGTTTTTGATTACACAATGACAGTGACTTTCAATACCAGCCGATGAAGACAATAATCTGCATACTTCTTGCAAGCCACATGTGCTGTGTAGACGGATGAGAACTTTGAGCATTATTCATCATTACTGGGTTCCGTTTGTCACGCCGACTGGAATTTTGAGGTCTTTGATTTTGAGTTGTTCACATCATAGGCTCGTCTAGAGAACTCCACAACGATGCTATGGGGACAAGTGACTTCTATAACTACTGGGAATTACGATGGTAACGTCTACGAGGTTATCACTACCATGCCACCAAATGCCTCGTCCGTAAAAAAATACAGAGAACCTTTGCCTCGATCTCAAGGATATCTTGAAATTCACTTCTTTAAGTAACTCTAAATATTACAGTAGAATGATTGAAAAATAACGTGAAATAACCCAAGTGTCACACATTGTTCGTTACGATTGACAGTCTTGAGCTTGATAAGTATCTTTGAGAACTTCTAAGTCTTGGGGGGTTCTTCTTTGGGCCTTTGTGGAAATCATCCAGCACTTATCACCATACCATCCAATTGAAATAAAGTCATCACCGGCCAGGTCTAGTCGTGCCGTTTTCGTTTTTACCTGTCTAAGTTACACTTACCTACATACCCACTAAGCTCTTCATGGGCCATGAAGCCACTTTCAACCATCATTTTATCAAATTGAAGAACTTACGAGAAACATGCAGAAGTAATGAAATTATTTATTTCTCCAGATTTTCAAAATAGCTTTTTTGCTTCAACTTCTATCTTCGGTTCTTTTGACGATACCTTCTTTAATACTATACAAAATTTACAAGAAGATAGAAAAAACTCGATTCATTGTTGTTTCTGTGACTTTTTCTTCGGCGCTCTAGGGCTGTCTTCATTTTTTCATTTTTGGCCTTAGATAAAATTGGAGAACTTGTGTGTGTGTGATTCCTTACAATTTGATAATTCTAGCATTGAAACTGAACAAATAGTTGCGAATGTATATTTGTATTTTTGAAGGTGATGTTTTAAAGGTGCGTAAAGTAGGGTAGTCAAATCCGGAAGCTAATTTTGAGCTATCCAGCAGTAATTTCGAGCTGTCTCAAAAATCAAAAAGGAAAAACGATTTGACTAGCTTACCCGGATAAAGTAAGCACAAGAAAATCGTAACCAAAAAAGATAATTGCAGAAAACTTTCACAGGAATCTCGAGCTTTTTACGAGCTAACCTTGGCTGACTTTAGTTTTTTCCTAGGGCCCATAATTTTTCGGAATATCAAAAAAAATTTTTTGGCGTAAAAGCACAATAAAATTCTTATCAAAAGCGGTAACAGAATAAAACTTTATATGAATTTCTCTCTCTCACTACCTTTAGGTTTTCATTATATCTATAGCGACTTGGAAAATTTATCAAAATTATATTTTCCGGTATGCAAAAACCGAGATAATAGGTGTACAAACTTTCGAGGGTTTTAGGAGCTGAGACATAGTCATTTTTCAGAAAATCGAAGAAAATCCTTTTTGGTTCAAAAGTGGGCATGATAAAATCATTATCAACAGTGGTAATAGAATAAAAACTTTACATAAATTTCGAGCTATTTACAAGCTGATTCTCACTGCCTTTAGATCTTCATTATACCAATAGCGACTTGAAAAATTTATTTTCCGGTATGTGAAATTGGTATCAAATTTTGTGATATTTACGAGCAATAATTTCGGGTTGACGAAATTACAATTTTTTTAGGCGGTAAGTAGATATTTTTTAATCCATTCGCCTGCCCATTCGTTACAATTTATTACACAATTTGTTATTACTCTTTTAATGATTAAAAAAATTTTGATTATTATTTTTTTCTATTTTTTTATTTATAAATTAAAAATATAATTTCCCAAGTGAAAATATTATGGTATAAATTTATATGATTGTATAATTGTATAATTTCTTTAGTTGAGCCTTTGAAGTTTTTGTTTAACCTGTTCTTAAAATTAGAAAAGTTTCCAGAGCGATGGAAAATAGGAAGAATTTTCCTGTTCACAAAACTGGTAGTAAATCGATCACAGACAATTACAGAGCCATATCTATACGGTGTAATTGCTTCAAATTATTTTAAATTATTTTATTTAAGTATACAATGTGTCCAAGATAAGGAGGGCCACTACAGGGATCTCGGAAACCATAAGAGATAGAAAAACGGTTAAATGGGGAAAAAGTAGCGCAATTAAACTTCAAAAATAAAAATATTCCGAACGGTTCCGAAAATATTCGAAAAAACCGAAAAATTGCAATTTTGTTTTCATTTATTTTTTAGCATAGTATAGTAAAAACGACAAACAGTTTCTTATAACACTTTATTGAGAAGAAGAAGATGGTATTATTATTATTCTTTTGGTACGACAAAAAAAACCGTCGACTTCCATCGAGAGAAGTGTTTGTAGGAGTACATCGGTATTTAGTTGAAAAAGGAACATTTCCAAACTCCAATACAGCAAACAGAAAACGAGGAAAATCTCATTCTTGAAATGGTGAATAATGATCTAACAACCAGTGTTCGTCGAATATCCACATGAGCTCACGTTCCTCGAATGACAGTATGGAGAACTTTAAAACCCCATGGTGTTTACCCATTTCACGTTCAACCCGTACAAGCCTTTCTGCCGAAAGATTTCAATAAACGCATCGAGTTCTCTGAATTTCATCGTTCAAACTCCACACCTTATTAGTAGAATTTTGTTTATCGACAAGGCAACTTTCACAAGGAAAGGGATAATGGATCATAGAAATTCTCACGTTTGGTGCTTTGAAAATCCTTATGCAACAAGCGAGATTCGTTTTCAACACCGATGACCATCTAAACGTTTGGTGTGGGATAATTGATGATACCCTAATTGGATCATTTGTTGTTGTTAGTCATAAGTACTAATTTTATTCTTTTCATTACATAGGTGTGTAGTTTCAACACGATTTTCCACCACATTTTGCTAGACGTGTACGAGAATTTCTAAACCATCAGTTTGGAATGAAACCCCATGTCAAAATGTAGAACTAAGACACCGCATATTTGATGCTGCAACGCGTAATAGAAACAATCCAGAAATTATTCGCAGAGCAACAATGTCTCTTTTAAAGAGAGCAAGAACTTGCTTACAAGAGGGTGGCAATCATTCTGAACAATTATTGTGGTAAGTTGGTGGAATTAAAAATTCTGAAAAGTAAAATCTGTGCTTTTTGTATCTTTCTCAGTTTAAGCTAAAAACATCCACAAGTATATTAATATTGAAAATAATCAAAAATTTTACTCTTTATTTGTGATTTAAAATAATCTAAACTATACATTGGTAAAATATTGCAGGTACGTCATGGGACACCCTGTATATTAAAACTATTAAATAAAAAGTTTATTTGTCGAAATTCCAAGACAGCTATTGAATCTATTCTAGCTTTATACATAAGTTCAAGGGTAATGAAAAACGGAAATAGAAAAATAAAAACCTTGTAAAAAACTTGGATGCAATTTCTACAGTTCTAAATAGGAATAATTATGGTAAATTTATTCGTCAATTTCAGTTTTCTTTTCTTGATGAGATTAGAATTTTTGTCATCCGGACTGTTCGTAAGCCATAAGCTCCAATGCAAAGTTACTTAAAAATAAACATTTTTGTAGAAATCTTCTCTGATATCCATTTTTGGTAATAGCTATCTCTGTTGTTTTTAGGGTATTCCTTTTACCTACCTCTCTGGACTGTCAAGCACACAAGAAAACCATAATGACCTTTTATTAATATTCCTAGTGTCCAAATAAAAGGATGTGCATAATCTAGCAAAAAGGATTTCATTAAAAATTCTAGAATGATTGGACTAAAAATAAAGGATTGTAATAAAACTTCCTTTACCGTTTGTAATCTTTTCCGGTAGAATTCATTACATCCCATTACTACTCACTAAGCAGAGTTTAATTCTTTAAAGTTGTATTTGTTTGGTTATTTGTTTACGGGCATTAACATGACCTAATTATGAAAATCATTTTTCAGTAATTAATTTAAATTTTAATTGTACTAATTGGGGTCCTGTTTTTGGTTTATAAATTTAAACCGAGAGCGCTTGAGGAATAAGCAACCAACATCGAATGTGTTTGATTTATAATTCCTATATTATTTCTTACAAATTCTTTCAACGCAATAGCAAACAAAACAAAAATTTAATTTATTACATCCTTTACATTTCTTTTCTTATAATAAAAGATAAACGGAATTCATTTTCAATCTGTGTCTGAGTTATTTGTCGGTTGAAGGCGTGTGCAACCGCCGAAGCGTTGTGATTATCTTATTTGTTTGACCATTTCCTGTGCGGTTGAAATTTCAAAGTCAAAACGGAGATGTGATGCCACCATCTCAATACAATAATTTCAAGTTAAATTAACAATTGTAATTATAATGTCATTAGTAAAATAAGAACATCGTTTCGTTTGCAGAATATATAAACGTAAAATTATGCTTAAATATAGGCCAGGCGAGCGTGTCGTAGGAAAAAGGTGATCCCTCCAGTTCATCACAAGGAACCGGATGACGTCGGGATGTTCTTAATTTTTCGATAATCCTACTTTGAAATGAGTTTTAAGCGTTGTTATCAGTACGTAAAAGCGGCAATTCCATAAAGTAAACAAGGTAAATATAAGCGTGGAGAGCACATTCATCCAGAGAGGCACATCTCAGACAGGAAATGACGGCATTACGACAGCGACATCTTGTTGTTATTAGACGCACTTCGGATAATAACTGTGTTTAAAGTTAAACAAAGGATAAGGCGTGACGAGCCTTCCGTCACACTCCATGCATATTTATCTAATTATTAAACATTTCAAACACGAGTTTCTAAGAAAATTACCTAAATTTTATCACAATCCTTCGCAAGCGAGCGCTTGTTTTAGTAGAAAGCCGGTTTTACGTGGATTTCGTAAAAAAAATAGCAAGACAATAATAATATGAATAAATCCGTGACCGGAAAACTTATAATTATCCTACCAGAAAGTATGAAATTTAAGTCATACACAGCAACAGTTAGTCTACTGTAATTACAAAAAAAAGAAAATTTTCTCTCGTTACATCAATAAGCAGGGCATAACACACGGAAACAAAAAAATAATAAGAATAATTGTTACAGCGGTTTTCTGAAACACAAGAAAAAACGGGAAGCTTTTTTACAAGCGTTACCAATTCCCTTTTTACTGTTTGAGTTACATGCATTCGGTAATATTGCTCTAAACTACGACAGAGGAAGTGCGCGCTTAAGCGTGCAACAACAACTTTAAATTACAAGAAACCGGTGGCTGTTAAAACTACGCCCGACTAACTTGTATGACACTTGAAGACTACATACCTACAGAGTACTTGCAATTGCAGTTTGCTAAAGATATACATGTTAACTCTCTAAAATACACGCCATCTCAAAGGAAATACAATTGCATGCTTAAAGTCACGGATGTTAAATGTTGAATAAATCATTTTGGAAAAAAAGAAATGCATGCTTGCTGACTGAGAAATTTAATTTAGGTGCTTTTCTCTTAATACAAAAGAAAAATTTGAAGCAGCACTGGAGTCTTTGTCAAATTTCTAATTTTCAAACCCAATTATCTTTTTTTAACGAGGTTAAAGTTTGTAAAATTATCTTTAGAAATAATTTCTGTTGCTGATATTGTTTCGTGTTCCTATTAAAGTTAAAAGAAAATATTTTGTATTTCGGCGTATTTTCTTTTGCATTTACTTCTTATTATACAAAGAATAATTTTAATAAATGATGTTAATTTTTCTCAAAAACGTTAGTTAGTAATACATCTGATTGTGAGCTTCTGTGTATCGGAAAAACATTAATTAAAAACTCCAAAATGAGCGAATTACAGATATCTGGATATTAGATAGATATTACTACTATGATACGAATACGAGGGTTGCTATTTATATATCTGGCCTTGGCAACACTGACTGTTTCCAGGCGTCAGCTGACATTTCCGGTGTAAACTTTACATTGTTGAACATAACCTCAACCACAACATTTTGTCATTTGAGTGCGATTAGTATTGTTTGCAGTTAATTGAAAAGTGCATTCCCTAGTAAAAAATGGAATTGACCCGTGAACACTTTCGTGCAGTTATTTTTCATAACTTTCGACGTGGATTATTACGACAAGAGTGCATCAATGAACTTAATACATTATATAGCGATGAAGTTCCATCCTACAGCACTGTAAAAAACTGGTATAATGAATTCAAACATGGCCGATGTTCACTCCAGGACGAAATCCGTGAAGGCCGTCCAAAATCTGTCGTTGTGCCTGAAAACATCGATGCTGTGCGTGAACTGATTAAACAAGATCGTCATGTGACATACCGTGAGATTGAGGCATCTTTGGGCATTAGTATGATGCTAGTCATACTAATGCCCAAAGATGCCTCAATCTCACAGTATGTCACATGACGATCTTGTTTAATCAGTTCACGCACAGCATCGATGTTTTCAGGCACAACGACAGATTTTGGACGGCCTTCACGGATTTCGTCCTGGAGTGAACATCGGCCACGTTTGAATTCATTATACCAGTTTTTTACAGTGCTGTAGGATGGAGCTTCATCGCTATATAATGTATTAAGTTCATTGATGCACTCTTGTCGTGATAATCCACGTCAAAAGTTTTGAAGAATAATTGCACGGGTCGATTCCATTTTTTACTAGGGAATGCACTTTTCAATTAACTGCAAACAACACTAATCGCACTCAAATGACAAAATGTTGTGGTTGAGGTTATGTTCAGCCATGTAAAGTTTACACCGGAAATGTCAGCTGACGCCTGGAAACAGTCAGTGTTGCCAAGGCCAGAAATATAAATAGCAACCCTCCTAATTGTAGAAAATTTGAAGATTGTTGACTTTTTGTATTCTAAATCGTTTAAATCACAGAAATAAACTGGACTGCATAATTTAGTGATTTATGTTACAATAGGAAATAACTTCAGGAATTTTATTATTGAAGGTAAGCAGAAAGTATGTGCCTTGTGTACAATTGTCTCATCAATAATCCTGATTTAGTTTTTATAAGCGTTAGTTTTTGTTCAAGTGGCATCACTTTGAATTATTTTGTACGAATCAAAAACAGAAACCTTCGGACATTCCTTTTTGTTAAATCTCATTGATCACTTTTTTGGATTTTCCCCTTCAACCTGAAATCCGATCTCAAGAGAAATATCGAAGTTCTCCATAAACTGGTCTGAAACTGTCTGTTATGATATGTGAATGTAACATCTCACCTGATGTATTGTATAAAAAAATATATTTTTCGTCTAGAAAAGAAGAAAGAAAATTAAAAGGAATCGTGTTTCTGTAGATGATGACATTGACTTGTGTAAGCGATATCGATTTCCACTTATACGGTATGAAATGAAAATTATAGGCGGCGATCAGAAAACGTCGCACATAAAATACAAAGAATTAATTAGGTCGACAACGCAAACGGGAAGCGTTGTTATTAATTTTATATTTCTCGACGAACATTACCGGTATTAAAATTCCAAAGCGATCTAAACGCTGTCAATAGAATATTTGTAGGCGATTGTGATTCGAATCACGTAGCAGCTGCTTGTAACAGCGAACGATGGGGCTGTTAGGATGTGGAATCTGAATGAAAAGTGCCCCAAAACGAGGCCCACTTACCGGCTTAACCCGCCCCGTCACTACTTCCGATGCGATATCCCTATTTTGCCAAAGATACATACGCAACTAAAGTTTCTGAAAACAGTTTGGTTGACGTTGAAAACAAAAGGGAATGTTTAAGATTTTCAGGGATTCAAGGATAAAAACAGAATGGGGGAAACATTGATTTACATAATTTCTTCCCGTTTCGAAAATAATGCCATCCCTAAAAACTATTTAATCGCACTAGATTTTTAATTGGGTTAATGTAGGCATGAGCGGCCTAATTGAGCGCGAAAGGCGAACGGATAATTTTGTGCAGGATACGTTTACCGCTCTAAAATGTAGTGAATGAATATTTTGTGTTCCCGTTCGTTCCGAAAAGGGGAGTTTAAATATCGATCTGTTGAGAAGGAGCTTGACTTGCTTTTGACCGTTCTACTGGAATTACCGTAATCAAATTAAGACACGCTATTGAGCAATTTGTCTCACTTATTTCAAAATTTTCCACAAAATTTGTTCTGTACCTTACAGTTTAATATACAATATGAAAAACTTCTTAACGGTATTGGTCAATATGATTTTTTTAGTTTGGTTGACCAACATTCTATTTCTACTATACAACTGTTGGAAAAAAGTACTACCAATTTTATGAATGGTGTGCCCAGTAACATTTCGTATTCTTTCACTCATTGTTTAGACACTTAGTAGAATTAGTTTGAAATGAAGTATATAAATCTGGGGCAAGGACGACAAGAGGTTTTCAACGAAAATTTGGGAATAAGAGAATGTGTTTACCCTAAATAAGAAGAGGGTTGTAAGAAGATTAGATTGAAACGTAAGTTTCTAAAGAAAAAAATTCCGACCAGAAGTTCTTAAAATTCAACTTCATGGCAATTTATTGTTTCCAACTCTTTGTAGTATTTAAGCTAATATTATTCCGTAGAAATTCGAATAAATTTTGCGTAATATGTTTATACGAGGTAATTCCCTCAAAGGGGTTGCAATTTCAATCTTGAAAATGTAATTTAAATAATTTATGTGTTTACTATATATTCTTTTAATTAACCTTTTACAGTTTAACAGTTACAGTTTGTTATCAGGATTTTTAGGACATACTTCACAGGATAAATTACATTATCGTTATATTATGTATATTACAATAAAAGTAATATAACGCCAAACAATATTAAATAGGTTAACACGCAATCTGAAAGCACGCTATAAGCAAAGCGTTTAAATGCATAAATTTTGTATTAAACTTATTTCTGATGTTTGAAATCGGATTAAATGAAATTCAAATTGGCTTTGAGTTCTAAATTCGTTACAAGTTATTAAAGTTAGTTTGTTGACTATCAAAGCATCGACTAATTTAAAATTTACAGTTTTGTTTTAGCTTTCTTTGGGTAGACGTAGACGCTGAAAAAACAGTCTAGTGTTTTTGCAATTTATAACAATGCTTGCATAAACGTAACAGTAGTATAAGTAGTTTTATAATTAAAAAAAATCTGCTCAAAAACACTCCAGTGTTCAACAAGGCAATGATTTTTTTGTAGAAAACGAACAGTTCTAACATCTTTCTTTAACTGTATAGTAAGCAAGGATTTTATGTAAATTAGAATTTCTAGAAACGCAATTTTTGTTTTTCTTTCGCAAACTTGAAGTCTTAAAACAACTACCCAGGTTTGGAAAACTTGAATACTTCATTAAGTTGTTCTTTATAGAAAATAGATACCTGGACGAAGTAAAAATAAAATCAAATGTCATGCTATTTTTAACTTCTTAAGTATTCTGTGTACTTGCCGTACCCTTACATATTTTACAACTTACATGTGCCAGACAGCCTGATTTCTCACTATCATATTTATTGTCAATATATGACATAAAGCATAATTTAGTTATAAGATTAAATATCTACAAAAAGTAGCTACACTAATAGCTGTATTGGAACAAAATTCATTAAAAAACGATATTAACGTATAAACTAAAATTGTGTTTAGTTTTACCCTAATGATTACACTTTTAAAGCTTAATGAATACAACCTAATTAGGTAGTATTTAGTGTACTTAACAATGAAAAGTACTTGATTAAGAATTAACTAATAATCGTTACAATCATTATTCAGTGTCATTATTATTAGATTCGAATATTGATTGCTATTTTCATTCAATTCTACATTTTGCTACTTGTTTTTTCTAATAAGACTGGATATAATAGCTCAGAAGTTTGTAAGAGCACGACCATTGATAAAACGTTGTTTATATGAGAAGATTTTCTCGTATGACTTAATCGATGTTTTTGAATTTATTTGTGTCTGGCTTTTGGTAAATTACACAAACAAATCACTTCTCTTACTTGTAAGTATAAGTATCTTATGCACACCACTGGGCATAGAATCTCAATTATCCTTAGATCTTTCGACCATCAGCGGTACCATATCTCGGCTTTGAAACGTCTATAAGTTAACTCATTTTTGATTAAAATTCATTTTGGAAATGTTTTTACATTTGTAGAAAGTTGGTTTTCTATCGTCGCGTCGTCTCTTGCAACAATCTATGTAAATGATAATTTACACAAAACAAAATGCGTAAGCAGCCAATTCTAGAATCAAAGATGAAAATCCAATAGTGTTCAGGATTAGTCAGTTTATTAGTAATATCAGTTGAAGTATTGGATTAGTACTACAAATAAAGAGATGTTTTGTAGCGCTTATATCAAATAAAGTACCATGCGATCAAATAACAAATAATCGAGTAAACCATACAATTAAGCTTTAGGTTGATGTATTCCATATAAATAAATTCTTATTGACTAGGCCATGTTTGATGTAGAACTGCCAACTAACTGGTATTTGTGGTTAGATTTCTTACTATTATGAAAATAACTTTCCGATTAACAGTGATAGATTCTTCATTTATTGTATGTTCAGCAAAATAAATTTTCATAAAGCCGAGGAATTCATTCTACATATAATTAATATTAACAACTCGTCCTTGTTGATACTTTTAAATTCTACGGAACGAAGGAACGAAGACATTCTGATTTTCAGAGTCGTACTGGCCCGGGGGAATAGGAGTCTTGAGACTCCGAGCCCAAGACAATCTGGGAACCAAAACAGTCTAGAGAGCCAAGTAAAACCGAAATACAAAATTCCAATCTTTCGTTAGTAAAAAGCAAGTAATTTACATGGCGTTTTAATCTGTACAATATACAGGGTGTTAATAAATGATGACTAAGTAAGCATTTTTTCTAATGGAGTTTGCTTGTCTAGTCGTTATGAATCTATCCTATCAATTTGTTGGTATTATTTATCAATCAACATTTTCCTGTACACGATTGTTGCTTATTGCTAGAAGACCTTTTCGACCATAAAACTGATGAGATATCGCTTAAGATGTCCTTTGGGTATCTTTTGAATTCACAATGCTGATGAATATTCAAAAAGAACTTTTTGAAAAATATTGATGCTAAAAAACAATAAATAAATGAAGAAAAACAAAACAGTTGATTTTCAAATTGCAGTAAGCATGCCTTGGATTAGCGCAAATGCTGAGCTCGCAACGTAATCTCAAGTCACTTTGAGTTTGAGTACGCGCCAGGCACTATTTCAGTAGCAAAAATTGGCTCTTCTTGTTAGTATGCTAGTCGTGTGTTTTCTTATTAATGTTTTCACGCCTTCTGGTATAGGTACTTGTAGACAGATGTGGACTTTTATGAACACTATTTCCGTTTAGTTTTTATTGTCAGACAATAATATTTAGAAATGGTTGTCGTTTCCTTCTATATTTCTACTGGACACTTTTTGAACTCTTCTGAGCTACGAATAAAATTTGGATTTCAAGAGCATTATTTTTTCTTGACTTTGCGAACTTGCAAGAAATAGATTATAGACTTAATCACTTTACTAATAGCGCACTTAGAGAGCCCACCCTGACGAGACAGCCGTAATTGATTACCGGTTTTCCAATTTTTGTTGTGGAGTACTACACTGTGCAACACGAGGAATCTCAAATGTAAGAAAAATCAATCGATAAGGAATTTTAATTTTAAGAGGAGTCTTAACTCCTACGGTAAGTACATACGAGGGTGGTTTGATAAGTCTTCATCCAGCGATGCTCCAACTTATGGATCTCCTCCAAAAAATACGATGTCTGAAAGTCTGCATGTTTTCATGTTTGGAAAGAGAAAATAGTCGCTCGGGGCCGGATCTGGATAATACGGAGCGTGAGGGATCAATTTGAAGCCAAGTTTATGAATTTTGGCCATCGCGACCATCGACGTGTGAACCGGCGCATTGTCATGATGAAAGAGGACTGTTTTCTTCTGCATTTGAGGTCGTTTGGGCAGGATTTTTTTCTCCAACCTCGTTAATAATGGAACATAATGCAATCCCGTTATTTTGTTTTCTTTCTGCAAATAGTCTATGGAAAATATGCCATTGTGAATCCCAAAAAACAGTCGACATCACTTTCCTGGCCGATGGCACCGTCTTCGCCTTGTTCGGAGCAGGTTCGCATTTTTAGGTTCATTGATTAGACTGCTGTTTGGTTTCTGGTGTGTAATAATGGACCCATGTTTTATCAACAGTTACAAATCGCCGCAAAAAGTCCATTGAATTACGCTTAAATCATGTCAACAAGCGCGGACAGCTTCCTCATGTGCAAATCTTCATATATTTTAAAAACGCGTTCTATTGATATGCCTGCGGTACGTGCTATCTCTCTTATTTTCATTCGACGGTCACCTAACACGATTTTATAGACTTTTCCGATGATATCCTCAACGGTACGTACGTACGGCTAAGTTTGAACTCTGCCACACAGCTTTTTACGGTGGCGAACTCCGCGACCAACTCGACTTTTATTTTCGTTGGAGTTTGACCCTTCAAACACAAGAATTTTATAACTGAACAATATTTGATCGGTTTCATTTTTTACAAATCACTGACATCGACTGACACAAACAATTGTCAAACAAAAACTACGCGTGAAAAATGGCTGACATTTTCAGCAGTGCCATCTGAAGGATGGACCATCGTACCTACAAAGGCATTTTGACCTGTGGCGCCATCTTCATGCTTGGGCTAAAGACTTATTAAACCATCCTCGCACGAGCATTGATACAAATAAAGAAGCGCGACAACTAACGAATGGAACTGAGGCGTCAGATTAAATACCTTGGTCTACCATCATTGCTTATTTCTGATGTAAGATAAAAACCACTGAAATATATAAGAACCAATCAATAAAGAATTGCAGAAAGGATTTTAGATATCTATGGTAAGCATGGTATAATGCCACATGATAATAATGAGAACATCTCAGTCTACCATCCTTGTTTATTTCTGATGTAGAGAATTTCAATTTCAAATAGAAGAGCCTTAGACTTATATATCAAACACATACATGATATCACAGTTCATTTTTGATGTAAGAAAAATCAATCAATGAAGAATTTTTATTTCAATAAGGGTAGCCATAGACTGCTATGATATTTTATGTACAATTCAGTTACATGATATCAATGAAGATACGTCTGTAATGAAAGAATTGAGTCGAGAAGTCATTAACTGAGTATAACATCAGTGTTCATTTTTGATGTAAGAAAAACCAATCAATAAAGAAATTTTATTTCAAGAAGAGAAGTCTTAATGAACACATCGAGTCCGGGAGTTAAATCATCTCATGAAAGTTCATTTCGGATGTAAGAGAATAAATCAGTAAAGAATTCTAGTTTCAAGAAGAATAGCCATAGACTGCTATGATAAGTACATTCAATTACATGATACCAATGGAAATACGTCTGCAGGGAATGAATCGAATCGAGGAGTCAAATTAAGTATTCATTGTATCATCATGGTATATAAAGAAATTTGTACTGTTCGAAGTTATCGGAAAATGTTACCTATTTGTAGCTTTGAACCTGCTTTGACTGATCAGGTTTGTATTGTGGAAAAAAGTTTGTTGTCTACAATCGCGTTATGTAACAAAAAGTAGATTTCGGAGAACTTTTAAATGATTGCCTTTAATTTTAACTTATGATTTTGACCTTTCCGAGATATTAGATATCTAATCTAATCTATCTCTATGGTCACATTGAAATTGAAAAATCAGTATACATATCAAAGATTTTTCAAAAAATTTCACTTGAAAGTTTGGGTCATCTAACGAATTTATTTTGCTACTCAATATAAACAAACAAGAAAGAAAGAGCAACACTGAGACATGCGATGAGTACTATTAAATAGATGCACTTGAACATAGGTCGTATTTGAGTTAAAGTACTTTATGAAGACCAAAATGTAGTATAGACAACCACTTTACTTAAGACAAAGATTCTATACTTTCAGGGTTTGCTTGAGAAATGGTAATAATTGATACCACAAAAAACAGAGTACTTGCAAAGCAAAGCTTCTAGACCTACTGTTTATGGACGTCTGGAGACTGTCATGCTCGAATAATAAAGGGTTTTCCAATAAGAGGTGTTATTTTGAATAGCCCGCTATTTCGGTAGATGTCACTTTTGAAGCTATCATTTTTTGACATTTGACAAGTAGAAACTACGCCATTAATAAATATGGAACGATACACGCTTCAACAACGCATTGAAATTATTAAAATTCACTATAAAAATGGTGAAAATTTGGCAGAGACGGTTCGTAAAACTCGAACATTTTTGGGTCACCGTGAAGCACCTTGTCGGACCGCAATACAGAAATTGGTGAAAAAATTCGAGCTCTTGGGACAAGTTAGTGATGTGAAGAATAAAACCCATGCACGTCGCTCAAGAACAGCCGAGAATATTGCTGTTGTAGCCGAAAGTGTTAAAGAAAACCCAGGTTTGTCCATTCCTCGTCGTTCTTTGGAATTAGCCATTCCACAAACGTCATTACACCGTATTTTGCATAAAGATTTGGGTCTTAAGGCTTATAAAGTCCAGTTAACACAAGAACTCAAGCCGGCCGATCATCAACAACGTCGTGTCTTTGCTGATTGGGTCGTTGAAATGCATGAAAATGATCCAGAATTCCATCGAAAAATCATCTTGAGTGATGAGGCCCATTTCCACCTCGGTGGCTTCGTCAACAAGCAAAATTGTCGGATCTGGGGCTCAGAAAATCCAAGAGTTATTGTTGAAAAGTCTCTCTATCCTCAACGTGTGACTGTTTGGTGCGGTTTATGGTCCGGCGAGTCATTGGACCTTACTTTTTCGAAAATGAGGCTGGAGCAACAGTTACGGTGACTGGATTGCGCTATCGAGAGATGATTAACGATTTTTTATGGCCGGAATTGGATGGTATTGATCTGGACAACGTTTACTTTCAACAAGACGGCGCTACGTGCCACACAAGCAACGAAACCATTGATCTTTTACGGAAAAAGTTTCCGGACCGTGTTATCTCTCGAAGAGGTGATCACAATTGGCCACCGAGATCTTGTGATTTAACACCTTGCGACTTCTTTCTTTGGGGCCACGTGAAAGAGAAGGTCTACGCCAACAGCCCAGCGTCGATTCAAGACCTCAAAGATGGAATTCGTGAGGCTATCGAGGACATAGGGCAGCCACTTTGCGATTTGGTTATGGAAAATTTCATGAAAAGGATATTGTCCTGTAAGCGTGGTCGTGGTGGTCATTTGCCTGATGTTATTTTCCACTATTAACGGCATACCTTCCTCTTTATAATGAAATAAACATCCGATCATTTATATTAAAAAATGGCACTTTTCTTTGAATATCAAAATAACACCTCTTATTGGAAAACCCTTTATTATCTTTGCTTGTTTAGATTCTACGATGCGTTGTGTATATTTTGATGGCATCATCAAAGACAAGCTACTCTCAAACGTTTATTCAGTTGAAGATACCACTTGAAAGCAAACGATAATATGCAAAATTAACTTGCATTGAAAACAATTTAAAATTATCCTGAGTTTTTCATGCCAATTCCCAATTTATGAAAAAAAAAAAACTGTTGTGGTGCAGGTGTTTGGTGAAGCTTCATGTTAGTTTACATATTCATACAGTTCTAGAGTACACCTGCAACTGCTCAGTTTTGCTCTTTCATTATAACTGCAAATCAATGGTTATCATTCTAATACCAGATTGGAAATCTGGTGACTTGATGTTTTACGAGTTGGTGTAAAACGTTTATACTTAAAAATCCTCTAAATTTTCTCGAATCACTTTCCATTAAGGAAACCAGTAGAATCGTAAACGAAACCACCAAGGCAGTTTTGTAAAACTCTTAAGTTATTCGACCCCAAGAGCATCCTCTTTGACAATATCATGATTTACTCGTATTGATAATTGTAAATTTTTGTAGAAAAAATAAAAACAAAAGTAAACTCATTAGACTAAAATGAAAATGAAACTACAACATGTCAGAGGCAACTTTATTTATTATTCATTACACACGGCTTTTCACAAGTTGTGTTAACAGTATGGAAGTTTTATTTTTCATAAATTATAATCAAAATGAAACAGTTTCATAAAAAAAATGTTTAATCATTGTGGATATTATTAGATTAAGTCCCATTTATTTAAATTAGAAGTGAAATCTCACAGAAGTATTTAATAGATTTATGCATTTTATATTTTAAGGTTAATAATTGGTGACCCGATACGTTATTCTTATTTTTATAAGAGATTACACGCTACATACAAAGTTACAGAATTAAGAATTTAATAAAGATGGTTTTGCCGCGATCGTTTGTGTGCTTTGTATACCAAAGCAGTCTATGCTTAAAAGGTCTTTTTACAATAAATAGTTCTAACGAGAATAGCTTTGTAGTTTTATTGGTTCTGTATTAATTAAATTATAACTAATAAAGTTAAAGTTGCCTCTGAAATAAAATTATATTTCTGCAAACGACGAGTTAACTTTTTACTATCTTTGAGTTATTGAATGAAGCTAGTAATTTCGTTATTAGTGAAAAGCCCACAAAAATAAAATCTGTTCCAAAACTCCTTTGTTTTTGTTTGTTTTGCGAACACTGAAAAGTTTAGTTTGTTATTGTTTTGCTATTGATTTTCATACCTGGAGTGTTTGCGATTACATCTATGGAGTTTTACTACTAGGTATTTCAATTAACTTTTGTTACAGTAGTGCGAAAATAAATAAAAACAAGAAATATGCTTTCGATTAATCTTGTTTCTACAGCATATTTTCTATGTAGTATAAATATCCAATTTCTTGGCAAATTGTTTTCTGCTTTAAAATTCTGGCTTCATCAATGTGAAATTCAAGTCATGTACTCATCTCGCTGTTACAATATTTCTGCAAAAATTATTTTAAAGAATTTTTAAATTTATGGTTTTACATTTCAAAATATCATTTTGCGCATCATTATAAGTCTACTATTATAACTGGTTTTGAAACGAAAGAATAATTTATTTTGTGTATAAATTGTTTAATATAAGCTTGTTTGAAGTTTTAATGATCTTATTATATCAGTCTCTATTTTTGTTTCAGGTATGTGAAATTATAACCTGAGTACACTGGAAGGTTGGTGAGTTCAATCCCTGAACGCATGTTCTACCTTGATGGTTCTGTATCTGACACTTACGAAGCAATTACACGTGAAAATGTGTTAAAATCCAGAGAGAACTTTGGATGTCAGGTATAAAACATTAGGCGAAGAGATGGTGGCTAAATAAATAATAATAATAAGCCTTAAAGCTTATCCCGGGAATATCTACCAAAACGGATAAGAGAAAATTGAATTATTCTCTAGTCTAAATTCTAAAACATGTATATTATCATCTAAAATCCAGTTCTAGACCTGTAAGTCACGAACTCTCAGGCAACGGCAGCAGCGAGGATCGCGAAGTTTATTTTAATAAAGTAGCTTCCGTGTAAATGAGTAGAGGTGCATTACCAAGTCCGCGATCTGACGGCTCGCTTTGCATAACAACACTCGACAAACATATTTGCGTTTAACTGGGAGCAAGTTCACCACTTTTGCCAACTCAGTTAATAATGCGGACAGCGATACCACTTGAATAACAATAATGTCTCAGTTTTATTTTTCTGTCCCTTTTTTATGAATTTGTCGTGGCTTTTTGAGTTAAAATAACATGCTAGATGGCAGGAGGTAAAATTACCCCTTGACAGCATGAGTACACAGACAAAGCTTGATTGCCTCTATTAATTGCTTTCTGGGAGGCTAAATTGATTTCTGACAGTTGAAAGCTCCTGTTGTGCGATGTAGTGAGGCACACATGCTATGAGCAGAAGTACCAACCGCAGAGTGCTATTAGGACCCAGTTTGAAGCGTGCGTGCATTACAAATTGCTACCCCGATATAAATACAGCTTTCCGGGCTTACGGCGACGAAAATTGTCGATACGAATTTTGACAACGATCTAACTAATGTCGGAAAGAAGACAGAACAAGAAGAGAAGGGTTGATTTCTAGAGATTTATTCGGTATACAAAGACCACTTGCAATATTTATTGTTTTATTTATTTTGAAACTCGTTCCCTTTCGCTTTTAGCCGCCTTATCCTTTAATGTTTTATTCAAATATAATTATTTGAAGTTTTGCTTTGCGAAGGCAACGATAAATATTTAGCTTAAAATGCGTCGGAATCGATGGCGGGAAGGAGAGCGAAACAATGGATTAAATAATGCCGTTCACAAATCATCATATTAAGAGCTTAGGCCAATTGATTATCCTCAAAGGCAATTGTAAAAAGAAAATATATCGTTTTGGCATCCAGTTCAGGCGTGATAAATCAAGCGTCGGATAAAAATGATCACCACTCGAAAATAAATCCGAATCAGTGCCCTATTCATTATATTCTCAATTGGCATCGCTCGTGCACTCGACCGACCAGACTGCAATTTTCCTCTCGTTTTTTCCGACTGAAACGCACGACTATTAGTTTAACCTTCTGGAGAGAGATTTTAATGTTTAGGTCCGGCGAAGCGATATCGGGTTTACAACAGACAGCATGGGCTTTCTCGTGTCCCTTAATCTAAAATAATGTTATTTTATGAATATTTCTCAAATATTTAAGCATAAACAGAGCGGGATATAAAGGAGTCTTAGAGCAAAAGCAAACAACCGTAGTTCGGTACGCGTCCAAGAGTGGCACTTTAAACAAAATGGAAACCAAACATTTTTCCATCCCAAGATGACATTTAAGTATGAGTGGCCGTTCCTCAAGAGACGCCAGAATACTGGCGATATGATAAATGGACCGACCTGACGTCACGGCTTGCATATATTCTTCCCGCCTTTCCTGGGACACATTCTTTTGATTTCTTTCTGTCTTGTTTCGCTGCCCTTAAGGCTTCCCCCTTCTTTAGTTGCAAGCGTTGCACTGGGAATTACATATCGGGAATTTTCCGAATCACTCCGGCTATTCCCTTTATTGCCACGTAACATTAGGGGAGGTAAAGCGAAATATTCAATCTGTAGGAAGTGGGACATTATAAGCCGGAACAGATCGTTACAGTTATAGATTTATGTGCTTTGTTATCGGTAAAACAATATAATCATGACAGGGGTGCGATTACCAATTGGGAGTATGATTAGACGACGCATCGATAACATCCCCCAATCCCATTTACCATTCTTTATCATTAAAAAAAAATTGTATTAGTTACGAAATTAAAACCGAATAAAATGGAATATTTCACTGGAAAAAATTTTGTAAAGTTGGAACAAATGAGGCATAACGGGAATTTGTCAGAAGCAATATTTTTTTTATTCGGAACGGCTCGGCTGTTGATTATGTAGGTATACTCGATTCAATTAATATTAAATATATTCTTTGTTATAACGAATTCAAATTTTATGAATGTTTATAATATTTTAAATTATAGGTTTCTTACAGAGTGGCTTTATAACCGTCGTAATATTTTTTAATACTTTTGTTTATGAATGGATGACGTAATTAATGTTTCAACAAGTACGTATTATCTTTCTGGCATTTTTAATTTGTATGCGAATTATTTCTAATTTCTACTTTTTGCAATTGCATGTTAGTATACGGACAAATTAGCCTTGAAGGCGGAAGACAGCTAATATTGTTTCTGTTTTGTATGTGAATATTACATAAGTTGCCGATTATTGTTTTAACCTGAAGGTTGCGAACCACACCATTTTCCCTTTTTTTAAAACTACACATTATGTGCATACAACAAACTGATGGAGTAGTAGCGTGCTTTTAGGATTTTGTCATAGTACATTCTCTAAAGTGGTATGTCTGCCACAACAACAATATCAAGATTAAGCGGTCTTATCAGTAAATAATTCTAGAATTTAACCTAACTTTCTTCCAGAATGTCTACTTTTTTACTTTTTTGTGCCTTAAAAAGAAAACAAAAACAATCTAAGTAAAAAAATTAAAAGTTTTTATGCAACATGTAGTAAGAAAGAAACACACACACTCACTAAGGCTAACTAAGTAATTTTAATTAATAAAAACAAAATACAGAAAAACTTAAACTTATAAAAAATAACTCAGAACACTAAATATACGTCTTATCGTCTTCGTCTTCGAAAGCACACTCCCGATGTCGTTTGCTTTTTTACTCTCTCTTGTATTTTTTTACGGCTGTGGCCCAATTCTCACACTCGGCCTTGCTACCCTAGAGGACGTCCTCGTCCTCAGTTCCGAACTCTCCAGTGCATCTTCATTTTCAGACTCTTCGGTTGAAGTGTCTTCTTCCTCGGGACTACACCATCGCTTCAGTCTATCTGATTGGAAAGACCTTTGGGTGCGCTCTGCGCCCGGAATGTCTCGTAGTTCATAACGATCGTTGCCTAGGACCCTTCCTACCATATAAGGCCCTTTGAAACGTGGCAACAGCTTTCTTGAGGTTCCGGTCGCCGCTAATTCTCGCCGCGTCATTACTAGATCTCCCTCGTGATATTTAGTTGGTGGCTTTCTTTTCTGATCAAATATCACCTTGTCCTTCTGCTGCTGGTTTTGAATTTTTTGGAGTGCTTCTTGCCTCATTTCGTCCAGATCCTCTGGTAACTGCAAATTTTGAAGCGCCATCACCAAATTGTTCTGCAATGCGTCGCGTGGATGAAAACCAAATAAGAGTTGATGTAGCGTTCGTTTGTTCGTCTTATGTTCCGTATCATTTAAGGCAAACTGAATGTTTCTCACGTGTTGATCCCAATCCTTACCATCTTCTTTATTATAAGTAGTCGTCAACGCGGTAAGTAACGTCTGATTTTGTCTTTCCATTTAGCCATTCGCGTGAGTGGTGGCTGTAGCATTTTTAATATGATTAATGTTATTTTCCGCACAAAACTTTTCGAACTCGCGAGACGTAAATGCAGTTCCTCTATCCGATATTAGTCGCGTAGGTGTACCGAAATAGCTAAAAATGTCCTTTAACACGTTAATGACCGGTTTAGTCCCCGCGGTTTCAACTGCTCGTATGATCGAATACTTCGTAAAATTGTCCTGGTACACAAGAATGTAATCATGTCTTTTTGCACTCACTACAAATGGTCCTAAATGATCGATATTCACTCTATGAAATGGAATGGGAACTCGTTCAATTATTTGTAATTCGCCTTCAGGTTTACCCTTATGTCCTTTATGATAAGCACATCTAACACACGCATCAATATACTTTTTGACTCTCCTTGCCATTTTGGAAAACCAATAGTATCGTTTTATATGATTAAGCGTTTTTCCACTCCGAAATGTTCACGTCCATCGTGACTTGCTTGAATAATTCTCCATGTCACTGCTTTTGGTACTACCCATTTCAGCTTCGGTTCTTCGACATATTTTATTATTTTCCAGTACATAGTTTGCGTGTACTTGTTTAGCATCGTGACTCACCGGCTTCTGTTTCAACTCTTCAAATAGCATTTTTAACTTGGGATCTTGTAATTGTGTGGTGAGTAACCAATCTTCTTCACTAATTCTCAGATTATACACATCTAAACTTGCCTTTTCTACCTCTCGACCTTCCTCCGTTGGGTTTCTACTAAGAGCATCTATATGTCTCATACTTTGCGCCGGTCGATGCTCCACTGCAAAGTCATACTCCTGTAATTTGAGCAGCCATCGTCCGATCCTAGGGGTAACATCTTTCTTTGTCATGATAGTTTCTAAAGAATTACAATCGGTTACTACGGTGAAACGTCGACCTAGTAGGTATATTCGGAATAGTTCTGCCGTTTCTACGACTGCCAACGCTTCTAACTCATAACTATGATATTTGGATTCCAAGTCCGTCGTTTTTCGACTAAAATATACCTGCTAATCCAATCTTAGAGGCATCCGTATGAATCTGCAGCTCTGCGTGTGGATCGTATAAAGCGAGTATTGGTCTCTCTGTCAATATCGCCTTTAATTTTTGAAAGGCTTGCTCTTGCTCTTCGTTCCATTGAAATTTTTCGTGCTTCTTTGTCAACTTCGTCAGCGGTGCAGCTATAAGAGAAAAACCTTGCACAAACCTCCGAAAGAACCCGCACAATCCCAGAAATTGTCTAATTTCGCGCACATCTGTCGGTGTAGGGAAATCTTTTACTGCCTGCGACTTTTGCATGCCTGGTCGTATACCATATTCTCCGATTTCGTAACCTAAATTTACACTTTGACAACTTTAAGGTCAATCCTAGACTTCGTAACACCTGTAACACCTTTTTTAGTTTATAAAGTCCTTCGCCAATAGTTTTACTTGGTATTAGCATATCGTCCATGTACGCTACTACCACTCCCGTTCCTATTCTGTCTATGACACGATTCATTAACCGACCAAAGATACTCGGTCCGTTTATCATCCCGAATGGCATTTTATTAAACTCATATTGCCCCTCCGTCGTCCCAAAAGCGGTAAAGTGTTTTGAGTCTTCCGCGATCGGTATTTGGTAATATCCGCACATAAAGTCTAATGTTTTGAAGAACGCATTTCCCGACAATTAGTCCAACTGCTCGTCAATCACAGGCATCGGCATGTGCTCTTTCCGCGTTATTGCATTAATACGCCGATAATCGATGCAGAGTCTTTTACCACCGTCCTTTTTTGGCACTAATATTGCAGGGCTCGCATACTCGGAACTAGATTCTCGAATCACTCCCGGGTCTAAGAGTTCGCTCACGAATTGTTTCATTACTTCGCGTTCCGCGTACGGTAATCGATACGGTCGATATCGCACTACGTCCTTACTAGTCAATTCGATCTTTGCTTCTATTAGGTCGGTAGATCCTAAACCCTTTAACTTGCTGGGAAAAACCTCTTGATAATCATTCATCAATTGAATCAACTCCCCTTCTTCCCCTTCCGTTAACTTCACTCCAATGCTAACACCTTTTGCTTGAATACTTTCAATTTGTTCCATCTTCTGAACCCTTTCAATAACTAACTGGTCAGCTTCTTTTATTACACGCACACCTGGTTGCTCCAACGCACTTCGACCAATAATCATTGCATCTTCTTGCGCTTCGTTTGGCACGATTTACACTTCTACTTTAATCTTTATGTCTTCTAAAACTATTATCAATGTTCGCTTACCCATAGCTTCACATCTTCCTTGCCCAAATCCTTGTAGAGTAAGTTTACATGGCACATAGTTTAAGCTCATCCCTTGGGCAACACCTCTCATGGTAACCACGTCGCTTCCTAAATCAATAAATGCCGTAACATATTTTTCATCTACTTCCACAATTTTGTAGTATTCATTTTTGTTTTCCTTAGTTTTTATTTTTTGAACTTTGGGCGTCAGTTCAGATATATCCGTTTCACTTGTTTCCATATTTCCAGCTTTGCTCTGAGCAGGCTTATCAAAATTTGCACCGTTTTTATTGCAAAGTTTTATCCTCTTGACACTTCGTGATTTTGAGGTGGATGATGCCGCATTCTTCTCAGGACATTCTGCTGCCTTATGTCCAAATTTATTACAAATAAAACATTTCATTCCCAAACTTTTCGCTTGACACTCGGCAGATATGTGACCCTTTTTCCCACAATTAAAACACCGTCTCGCATCAGTATTTTCTAATTTTTCTTCACCTCTGGCTTCTACACGCTTTCGGTTATTTTCGTATGAATGTTTTGAACTTTTAGTCTTTGGAGCTCCCCTAATACTACCATATACCCTAAGTTTTTCTTTAAATTCTCGACTATTTTTAGCGCCATACAATAAAACCTTATTACTAGCTTCATCTTCAATTCCATCAATTATATACTGAAACAGAGCTTCATCCTCTATGTTTCCTCTGCTAGCTAAATCTTTCATTGTAAAGTAATATTCTTCAATCGTCTCATCCTTTCGCATTTTTCTTCGTGTCATTTGTCGGTGGAGGTCGGCACTGTTCACCTTGGTAGAGAATTCTCGCTTCAGCTTTTTCTTAAGAACCTCCCACGTGACTATACCTCTTTCTGATTGAATAAATTATTTAGGAGTGCCCTTGAGTAGTCTTTTTCCAAAAATCAACTTTTGTTTTTCATTCCAACTCATCAAGAGGGCGCTCTCTTCAAATTCGATGATCCAATTTTCTATTGGGTAATCATCTTCACCCCCGAAAACACGCATTGTATCTTCAATATCTCTGAATGTCAGTACAAACTTTGTATCTTCAGGCTGGTGACCCATTTTTTGCGTAGATAGTTTTGATCCGCCATCCGACGTGTCGTCGTCTTCCTCTTAGCTTTTCCTCCTCTTAAATTGATTCCTTCTACTCATCTTCATCTTATTCTTCTTTTTATTTCGACTTTCCTCTCGGGCTATGGCCTGACTTATCTTACTTGTTTGTTTATCTTCTCTTCGCACTTCTTCTTCTCGTCTTTCACTAAATTTATCTTGATCTTCTTCATTGTCTTCTGGATTTTCTTCTTTGTCGATTCTATTTTTCTAACTTTTTGTTCTTGCTCTAGCTGCTTGTTTTTGATATGGCAGACCTCTTGATGTAATTCTGTCGTGCCACCATCACATCATAGTTCAGTCAACGAAGGGGGAATAATTCGTGTAGTCGCAAATTTTTGTATAGCGGCAGGAGTGTCATGAACAACATACTTTTTCTTGAATAACTTGAAAACCGCAGCGTCTAGGGGAAAAAGTGTATATATCGGGTGCTAAATCGGCGGACGCAACTTAGGAAATCCCAAGCTAATTTTGAAATGTTTATATATTGGCTCCCCTAATTATTTTAGCACAAAACTTTATTTAGGTTTTTTGAAGCGCGTTGCAAGATGATATACACTGATCAATTTCAGCATTTTATGATAACCCAATTAGAAGATATTTGAAGAAAGGTGTGTGCATAACACATGATATGCGCATAGTTCATGTTATGCGCATAGTTCAGCAGCAACATCAAATAGGTCTGTAGATCTTCACAATCAACTATTTCTATTAATTATCTTTGATCTCTTCGTCCGGACCTACTTTATAGATAGAGTTAAATTTTCTTTTCTTAATTTTTGATTGATAATACTTTGTTTCCAAATAAGGATTCTTCTAATTTCTTTTTAAAATTTCGTTTTCTGTTCTTTTATATCTTCGTTTGAGTAAGTTCTTCACTCTCTTTCAGTTTTATGAAGTAGAAGTTAATTTTCTCTTACGAATTTTTGATTGATAATTCCTTTGTTTGCTTCCAGATAAGAATTTTTCCAATTTATTTTTAGAATTTCGTCTTCTGTTCTTTTATATCTGCGTCTGAGTAAGTTCTTCACTCTCTCTCTCAGTTTTATGAAGTAGAAGTTGATATAATTAAAATTTGTTGCAAAATTGCCTTTTAATTAATAGACATCGAAAAACAAAAGTCAACAGAAGATGAATATATTTGTTAACTAATAAAATTGCTGCCCGTGTTTTATCTGATCTAGTAGAAAATATTTCTTATTTGTTTGAAATGCCTGCAGCGTTATTGTTTAGAATTTTAGATTATATGGCTCTCTTATAAAAATAATATTTGTATGTTCTTGTTCAGTCAATTGCATTAAATCTCGAATAGCTACTCTCGAATGACGAAGATTTTATATGCATCGATTTGTTTTCCTTTAGATTTTTATCATTTGATGTACACTTCTATTCAAAAGTAAAACGTATAACTATGATTTGGGCAATATTTCGTTAATGTAAACTCGACCTTTATAGTTTATTACTAGGTAATATTGAACTTCAAAAAATTATCATAGACGTAAATGTCACAGATTTTTTTGGGTTAGAAACCATTTGAACAGAAATCTAGTTTACAATATGTAAATAAAGTGTACGCTTTACTTTTGAATAGAAGCGTACATAAACTGTTATGCTTATAGTTTTGCCGTTGCTGCTTGAAAACATGAACAACCCAATTTTTATTTTAAGGTATAGTTTATGCAGAATATTCTTTGCTCTCTGTGAATTTCCTTAATCTATGGTTGTTAGCACTTATTGAGCATATGAATTTTTATGGTGCGCGCGCGCGCGCGTGTCTATTGCACTTGTAGCATATGATATAGTCTTCATTATTACTCAGATTTCTTCTAATTTTAATTTTTTACTTAGAATTTCACTTCTTCGCTACGAAACTTTTACCATTAAACTATCAATTTTCCTTTTGTTTTTGAAAAGGTATTTTAACTGAATGCCATCTTCACTTTTATGGGTTATAATAATTATTCTTACGTTGTCTTGTCTTAGACGTCATATATTCTCGAGTTGTTAATGTTTTTAGCAATTTCTTTCATTTCCTTTTTGTTTTCTATTTCTATCAGTCCCATGGCGTTCTTCGGTGTTTTGACCGTTGTCTCCCTTTACTTGATCTTTGTTATGTATTTCATGTAGACATTCTGCTCTTTTCTTTATTTTCAATTCATTTGTGTTTTCCTGATTAAATGATCCCTTTTTTCTTTGTTTACCGTCTTGCAGCTTGACTCTTATATTTTGAATACTGACCTACTAACATTACTGGAGAGTTGTTTTGGAAAGACACTTTGCTTTACCAACGATTTGTACATCTATGTAACAATAATAATTTACGGCGCTCAGTAGTGCATCGATTGTGGAGTGTTGTAGAGGGCAAAAAAAATGTTTTTGAGCATAGAAACTATACCAACCTATAAAAACAAAGTTAAAACATGGTCACGCGATCCTGACAGTGTATATCAGTTTAGCACTGCATTCAGAAGGTTTCCGGATAGACTGTATTTATTACATTGTCATGTGTAGACCAATATCGCAACTGTAATTTTGAATTCTTAGCCTTCAGGTTACTGCAGCGGCAAAGCCCAACTGTGTACAACACTATAGCTAAAGATAAGAGCAGTCATCTTTAAACGGGCCTTGTATTGGATATATCTTTTGGATACTTACGAGAATAGTTACTTTTAAACCTCCACTGCTAAGATATTTGATTTTTATTTTAGGTAATTTGAAAATACGTGAAAGCTTGGATTTCCACAAAACAGTAATGAAAAATGACAATGAAAAGGTTTGTCTTATATTAGAAGTCAACGAGTAAACTGCCTAAGAAACTTGGTGTTTGATATATTGCTAGTGATTGGTTATCATGTATTATGTAACGTATTTGGATAATATGCAAAAATTCAAAAATCTTAGAAATGGTGTATTACAGGATTCTGCTCTAAGCGTGATCGTGTTTGCTATGGTGATAAATGATCTGTTGTAGCGTATCTCAAATCCAGCCAAAGTATGTATGTTAATTGCTTCCTTTCGTTTATAAGTAAATTACATAAACAACATTTCCAAGCAAATATAAATGGTTTACTTGAAAGAGAAAATAACTAAGCTGCAACGTCTCAACTTTCAAACTAGGATTTACATATTTTAATATCTGACCAAAAGCTGAAATGGTCACAATGTATTAATGCGTTAGAAGCCAGTGTAAGAAAGTCCTAAATTCCGCGAAATAGAACCTCAGAACAGTGTTACTTTATTTGCATAATAATTTAATATTATCCAAAATAATACAGCTGCATTACAATAATATTCATGGTCAAGGACTTCAACTACCAGTTAAGAGCTACCATTGCATGTTATATCAAAGTTTATTCCTAACCAGATCATCCGAACACCTCCATTAGGTGCGATAGTGAAAAATTTACCTTCCTTTGTCCGATGTACTTCTTCCACTTTGACTGTGTTATCTCTGATAAGGAATTAAGACTCCCAGAGAGCTGTTACGTCCTATGTTTTACAGCATTTCTGATGACTATCCAGATGTAAATCTGCATAGATTAGGTCAAAAACAGTACCTCTTACTTTTGAGTCTTAATAACATTGGTAGTTATATTAGATTTGCCAAGCTTTCTTATACGCAGATATATTATCCGATCTATAAAAAGGTATGTACCTTATCGATTTTTAGATGTTTCTAGTAACTTTGGAAACATTTTAAGCTATAAACCAACTCTGTAGGTTATCGCCTTGCTATTCTACGTATCATTGTTCCACACAGTGTCATGCTATAAATAAATGGCATGTAAAACTTTAAAGTTGTTTTTCTCAAAAATATTAAAATACTGTTCTCTAGATCTATAAGTGTCTTAATTTAAAAGATGAAAATTGATTTTTTCAACTTAAGGTACATTTTTATAGATGGCATCGCATATGCTCCAATGGCTTAAGTGCCTGAGTTCCAAACAAACCTTTTCAAGACAAATCAGAATGGCAAAGAAATCCATTTAGTGTTTTGGACTTTGATTCACGTCATTTCTGACCAGGGCGGGCGCTTGCGCAATTATGTAACCCTCTAGCAGTTATTTGCTTCTATTTCGTTTTCCAATTTATTTAAAGAACGAGGTTTATTATTTAATGAGATTTTAAATAAACTCCTGCTTTTTCTTAAAATGTGTGATGTTTTTGGCCTTTTTACATGTCTTCATGAGTTTTGCCCCATTGGCCTCAAATCAAAGCAGCTAGGAAGGTTCCACTCCTTTGAGATAAAATTCAAGATGCTGCCACATATCCATTTAAACGTGTCTTTACTGTAATGAGATGAGGCCAAATTCGACCACAATAGATTCTTTGTGGAATTTTACAAAAAACGTTATAATTCATGCTTCTAAATACTTTTTTTTTAAATATTTTGATTGATAATGCTTTTTGTAATAAAAGAGTCAGCTTTACGACTAGATATACAGGATCTTTTTCTGAAGACTTGGTTCCATTGAAATGACCTTCAGATCTTTGCAGTAAAAAACTCAAGTGCCAAAGTCTGAAAGAAGGTGACCTTGACATATGTCTCGTCGTCTATCAAAACACAGCGTTGTTTTTGTTCACCATTCTGCAATGGAGCAAACTCGACTATCGGTTTGAAATTGCGATTACTTCTTAACTTTCTGGATCAGTATAAATGAAAGCAATTTGGCTTTTTCATCACGTTTCGGACGAAGATGTTAGGGTTTAAGATAAAACGTGCCTTCATTCTTCCAGCTATCAGATTAGCCAGCTTACTCTTACGCTTTCTGAGTGGTCAAACTGTTTTTTTAAAGTGGTATATCCCAGCTCATTAGTTATCTGTGCACTATTTCGTCACGACGAGTTGTTCGGGCATTATTTAAATTTTGGCTACCTCCTATATTTCTTGGTAAAAACTTATTTTAACAGATAAACAAATGCCAAGCTCCAGTTAGATCGTTCTTGTACAGACTTTATTCAAGGAGTCTTCCCTTATCATTGAGCCCTAGGTCTAACTGGGCGTATTGGAATAAAAGATCCGGTCTACATAGGTATTAGAAGCAATGCAAAGGTGAGTTAGGTTGCAAAACAGGCGACGGCTTTAGTTGCACAAAATGGCATCTCTATAAGAGCAATTGATACTATTGGCGAATGTAAAAAGAGAATACGAAAGCTTTAGCTAGCAGAATCATAGTAAAACATTCTAGAATTTGAAAGAGAAATTTTAGAGTATCTGATCTACTGCTCTTGTAGGCTAGACACTCATTTGTTTTCCTTCCTACTATTTCGATTGATTTATATTTATTGCTTTCTAATTTTCTTTTTTATCTATTATTATTACTAATGCCAGTGAGAAAGTGGCTAATTGCCTAAGTTATCAATTCTGCAACTTCAAAAATAAATTATTATTAAAATCAAAATCAATATAAAATTTTATGCTGTATTTGCTACAAAAAACGTGCCCAAAGCTTTGCACTTAACACAATGAAGTAGCAACTATTTTCAGAATATTTACTAAATTTCCAGACGATTTATATCACAAAGAAATTCTAGTGCGTTTTTGACAGATACCGCATGTACGAGCGTAACCACAACAGAATAGAATAGGGGGATCTTTGTGTTGTGTGTGGAGCCGCAGTCTCTTTAATGCTATAGTTGACAGAATAATTCCCCTTCGGTTTTAGAGTAGCTGTGGTGGCCAACGGGTATTACAAGTCTTTAATTTCAATTTTAATAGCCAATTTCCATTATTAAAACTAAGTGTTCATTAATCTGAATGTTATTAGGTATTTCAGTAAGCGTTTTCATATTGGGGAAAGTTTGTAATAGGAGAAACTTTGATGGAAAATGTGTTGCTTTATCCTAAAATGGGTTTTATTATTTTCTCTATTAGACCATAGCAAATGAATAGCTTTTCCTCTATTAATATTATATTAGCATACCTTCAATATGAATAGAAGTTAAACAAAACAAAACGTAAAACTTGCTAAAATGGAAAAGAAAAGTCTGTTAATTGCATGCAAGTTTATAAAATCCGAGTACGCCATGCCTCATTTGTTTCGATTTTATTTAAATGAAAAATCCCAAAACCGTCGAGTCTTGAATAATAAATTGTTCAATGCTGTAGACAAGTTAGTGAAATCTAATGTATTTGTTTTATCGCCTATCTAATTAATGTCAATATTCGTTTTTCCCCATTTCCCAACGTATCCCAATATTTATCGAGAGCACAACAACGTTTTTGTATTACTGCCCCTCCGTTACGCCCGTTTGGTTCGGTTGATGTGTAAGTAAATTTTAAAATGGTTTTGGTAGTGACTCATCCCCTCGTTGTGCGGAGAGCGTGTTTTAGACACTAATCCCGTAGCTTTATTTGATGTTTAAATTAGAAATAGGGCCGCTTATTTAGAGCTCTTTTGTGCATACGAAACTATAAAAAGCTCCTCGCCCAGTGAAATATTATTACATTTTCACTGCTCTAAATTTTATACAATTGCAATTTAATTATCCGCTACATTAAATTAATAAACTGCATTCATCTGAAATGTTAATTAAAGCTTTTGAAAGTTTTTACTAACTCCTTCTCTTGTCTTTTACAGAACACGCGACTTAAACTAGAGATAGGGATTTTATTTGAATTAGTTTTAAGGCGAACTTTGCTTTAAACTGAAATTAGTATTATTTCCTGTATTTACTTTCCTTAAGTAGAACGACATTTAAAACATTTCTTTTCTCGCTACAAGCATATAATTCAAAAGTTCTAGAGAGACGTGTTTGAAAACATGTAATTTATCGTTTATCTTTACTTGTTCTTGTAGGTTGTGCCCATTTTTCTTCGAAACTTTGTTCTTTCTATTGATATCCTCCTGGGAACGAAGACAAGCAGCGATAATTCGATATTTTCCCGCCGGCTTTGATTCTCTGTCCCAGGAAACAGGTTAAGTGGATCAGACGTACAGAAAGGGTTTACGTGTAATTGAATAAGGACAACGTTTACACAGAATTGATTTACTTTTTGCGATTTTTATGGTTCTTAAACCCTAACGAGGACGTTAATGTTTCGCGAGATAAACCATTTATTTAATCCTTAATTAAGAATTTTCCTCTAACTAATTAAAAAGGAAAAAAATTAACCCTTAACTGTGCGGATCTTTTGACTAACTTTTGAAGTTTTCTTTTCCCCCTTTTTTTATCTATAACAGGTTATGTATTTCGTTTACAGTAAAACAATATATCGTGATAAATTTCACGGAGTGGCAAAAAAGAACAAGAGCGCGTGGGCTTTGATTGCGTGAGAAACGCGATTGCAGCGCCACCGCTCAATAATAGAACTAATCCTGCACGACAACGCACAATCAATCTAACCACCGCTGTCGACTCTCTTCTTGGGACTATACATCCCCAAAATCCTGAACCCACTCGATAAACATACACCGCCCCAATTTAACTCGCGACATGCACGATTTCTTAAACAAATTGCGCTCGGAAAATCGCAAAAATGCGTTTTTCTTCAATGGGGGGAAATGCTTTTTACATATTCTCTTTTACTCTCACGTGCTTGTACGTGCGTATAAATAACATTTTTGGTAAAGGAACTTTGGCTTTTGCAATGTTTTCCGTTCTCGAATAGCAAATATTTAAATTTATTCTAATGATTATTAATTAGAAAAGAAATGAAGTCTATTTTGAGAACTTGTTCAAACATAACCACTAAGGAACATTGTAGTAGTTGCCATTTCATCGATTAAAAGCGTTTATTGACTTTTCTTGGAAATAACAATGAGACTGCAAAGGAAAATAGAATTATTTAGCAATTCCTCCAAAGGAGGGAGAGTCTCTTATTAACAAGAAAAATCAATGTGTACACTGGAGAGATCTCGTAAACTGTAAGAGATATACAAAGTTGTTTGAATTAAAAAAAAAAGTTGCCTATTTGGGAGATAATTTTATTTGTCTTTTTGTTTTTTGTAGAAAATTCACGACTTATTAGATATTCGTTAAACACGAAAACACTGGATGTTCTTTAAAGCATAATATTGGCGTAACGAATTAAAATATGAACAAAAATGACAAAGAAAGCGGTTTTAGGTAATTTGATATAATACTAAAAATATTTTGTTGGTTATTATCACGAGATAGAACCTACAGGCAAGCACTTTTGTAGGTTAGGATATCTTATTGTTAAAGTTCAATTTAGAATCTATTGATGTATGAGAAAATCTTGGAGAAAAGAGGAAAGAAAAAATTGAACGCCGCCATCATTGACAATACGCTGCAAATGGGCGAGAATGTTTTAAGCTGTCTTTATATAACCTTAATATTTTAATGGGATGCCTACTGGATTTTAATGCTATTGAATAGCTCCTTCTAGTAAACACCAATCAATCTGTAACTGCAAATTTTCTCTAATTCTGTCATTTTTTGCAAATCTACATTTTGAATCAACAATGCAGTGTCATCTGCCTACCGACTGTTTTCATTAATGTAAGATTTTTCGTGGTTTCCCTTAGTGGTGAAGACAAATACCGAACAGTATTTTTTACGTACCAGTCGCCGAAGACATAACAGGTTTATCACCACTTTTTTCATGCATCACGCCATTATAACCTGCAGAATGAAGAACTACCGCTTAGTGGAAAACAATACTATTGGTAAACTAGACTATCATGAATCAGCGGTAAATTGTTACTGCTCAGTGAACTGAATGGTCTATTTATCGCACTTTCTCCTTTTCTTTGAATATCACCCCAAGAACTACCACAAACTGTAGGTTTGCTTTCTGGATTCAAGCAAACAGCAAAAAATATTACAAACCCAAAAGCTAGAAGAGGAAGATTCTTTATTAGCTGGGAAAGATAATAAAAGATATTGACTACTCGTTATTTTGGTGTTAATTTTGCTAATGAACTTTGTTTTAATTGCATGTCCATGTATTAAATTCATTTTCTGAAGCTTCTCTAAAATTTTGGTAAATTGAAAATACCTAGCTAGAATTAGCCTAGGTAGAACTAATAAGTTCTTTAATAGAGATATTGAAATTACCTTTTGACACCCCGGACAGCATAATCTACGTTGATAAAAAAATTCCCCAAAGAATAGGAATAAAAAATGAGTTTAATTAGAAGATGTGTAAAATTTAACTTTACCTTTGAGCGCCGTTGGCAGTTTAAAAGATTCAGGAAATCTGATGTTATGCAAACAAAATGATTGTAAGTTAACCTTGTCTTTACCCCAGGTATTTCAATAAGTCCGTTTTAAGCAGAAAACGATTAGGAATCTGCAAGAACACCAAATTACTTTTGTGTAATAAAAGTTTCTTTCCTTTGAATTGAACATTAGGCTTTTTATAGTTAACATTTCTGGAGTGATTTTGGAGTGTCAACAGTGATGTGAGCATGAGTTCTTTTGATAAAGTTGCCTTATCGAGCCCGCTCAGTAATTATCGAACTCGAAGACAAAATTATGACAAAATGAAAATTAGTTTAGCTAAATTAGTTATTTCTTTGTCTTACTTTTGGCCTTAAAATGTGTTAGGTTTGCATTTAAACGATGAGATAATTAGAACATCGTGTAAATTATTATCAAGGAAGCTTACGCTTACATAATAAAACATAGGAGATGAGCGATCAACTTTATTAAATAATGAGTTTCCTAAATGTGTACGATAGTAATAATGAGAAAAAACAGAGCGTGCGAAATATTTATCTTTTTAAAGAAAAACAAAACAACAGTACTTCTGGTACTAAATACAACATATGATATAAAATAGCAGTAACAAAATTAACTCTAACTTTCTTTAATTACCATTAAGATATAAGTACATTACAATTTTGTGTTTGGTATCCTCAGAATTAACTTACAAAATGGAGAATTAAGATCTCTAACAATAATGGCAATGTTTGCTTTTGTTACATGCTTGTCCTATTGGAATTTCGAAGTAAATTACTTCAAGAACTCTCACTTGAACTCTTCACGGCGACTAATGTATCTCAGTAAATTCTTTTTCTTTACGGTAAACTGTGTAGCCAATCCGACGTGTAGCAAATAACCAAGTTCCTGATAAAAGCATAGTATCAAAATTAGCTACAGAAGCATAACCAAGAATTCTGCAATTCTGGTAATAGCCTTGTTTAACGTTTTTACTCTTGTCATGATCGGGTATTTCTTCATTCAGAAAACGCAGTTTCCTTACTATGTTGTAATTGCTATTTCAGAAAGAATGTTTTGTTCGGTATTTTGCCAATGTATAGTTTAGGTCATTACAAATCGAAATTAAAGGATGGCCATTTTGACTGTTTTCAATATTGAAGGTGTTGTGGACATTTTTAGTGGTGGACCGAACAGTACAAAAACCCCATTTTTACTTATTAAAATCTTCTCCCTAAGAATACCCGGGTATGCTAAGCACGCATGCCAAATTTTGTCCTTCTAGCTCTTCTAATTCTCGCTGTATGAGTTTCTTTTGTTCAAATATGAAAACCCGCTAGCACTGGTTCGGTCAAACTTGCAAAATTCCCCACACACTTCTTCTCTCTTCCTCGCCGATGGAACCAAACTTGACTTTGGTTGGCTCAAAACAATGGTCGAAAGATCTCAAAAACAGCATCTTCGCTCATATTTCCCGATTCCAAGCACTAAGATATAGACGGTATTTTCAGTCTGCGTGTCCCCTTCTTTGTTGAGGAGGGGGTCGGCCTATGGTTCCTACTGAACCCAAGGAGGATAATCATCATCATTATTATTATTTTTGATAAGCAGTGTTTCTGTCTACCCAGTCTACAACTATTCATAACCCCTTGAATATCGAGAATAGCCAAATGGCTACTGTTAGTTTTCGACTTATTATGCGCTAAACTATAAGTTTGTGAAATATCAAACATGTCATACAATACAATTCTTCAAGTCCCAAGTTGCATGATTAATTATGTAATTATCGTTGTTCTGGAAAAGTGATGGTGTAGCCATTTAAAACTTCTTAAGAGATTGAAAGTCTTATGCACCGCACGAATCATGATCTACTACTACTATGCCAGTATCTATCGATTGTTTAATCAGTCAGCATATCAACCTGATACATTTTCTGGAAGCATGTTTTTGTTATTGTTTATACTTCTCTGGATGTATTTGGATTTTGTTTGAAATAGAAGTGATTTAGAATCCTACCATCTACATCTTGCGATATACATATCTACTACTTTGATTTGATCCTAAGAATTCCATTTACAATACGATTGCAGTAATGGCCCTATACGAAGGCCGAGCCGTGTTTGTATTTGCACTTGTCTTTGTACAATTGATTAAAATTCTAACATCCAAACCTTCTTATTGGTTGGAATCTTGATTGAATACCTGTACTTGTTGTTTTGATAAGTCAACCTGGAGGTGAAGTTCTTTGGATTACGGGTTATGTGGCTCATAACATCCTGCGAACTAATTTGTTGACTAAGAAGCTTCCACTTTGTATTAACGTGATAAGATACCCTTCACTGATGGTATTTCGTATCCTTCCCTCAGGTCAACTGGCCAGTTTCTCCGCACTCTTCTCGGGTGGTGTTGTTCTAATAGCGGCAGTAACAGTGTTTTTGAGTGATTTTCCAGTCTTCTTGACTTCTTTTATAAGAGGCACTCGAAGATCATTGTGTAGCGTCTGATTATATACATACCAAGGTGCATTGGCTAGCATACGCAGAATTCGTTGATTTTGATTTTCCATTTGATTAGCCAGGCTTGCAGTTCATCTAGGTAATTTTGGACTTTATTAGAAGCTACTGTTGGGTTTTCGTGGGTGGTGAAGATGACTGTATCATCAGCGAATGTTTCGTTAGTTGTTTTTTCGTGTGTTGGCAGGTCAACTGTATTATAGTATATAAAGGACGGGACCAAAGACACTACCTTGGAGCACTCCGACTTTGATGGCATAAGTTCCGGTGATTTCTTCTCCCACTTTGTTTTTAAACTCACGGTCTGACAGCTAGGATTTCACGATATTGTAGTACTTTAGCGGGAAGAACTTTTTGATTTTATACAGGAGACCCTGTGCCAGACTCACGTCTAAGAATACTGATGTGCAGTAGAGTTTTTGTTCAAATGCTTGGTTGATCACATGAATTATTCGGTGAATTTACTAGACGGTTGAATGACCTTGGCGAAATCCAAATCGGTGTAAATATCAGCATTTATCCTTTGGAGAAGAAGTTTTTCCAAAACGTTAGATATTATAGGTTGCAAGCTTGTTGGTCGATATGATGACACTTCGTTCGGGTTCCTTCCTGGTTTTGGTATTAAAATTATTTCGGCAGTTTTGAGCATTTTGGGCCAAAATTGTAATTTTAGGATAGCATTGTAGATGTATGTGAGCAACTTTATTACTTTCCTAGATAACTCATGCAGCATTTTGCCATCAAAAGCAGGGGCTTTTTTGATATCCAGGGAGCTAGTTTCTTTTTGTACTTCGTTTGGAGTAAAGGTTTTAATATCTGGTATATTTTGGGATATTGGAAATGTGCCTCTCAACTTCATCGTTTGGTTCCTGATCATTGGGTGAAAACACAGTAAACAAGATGTTCCGCAAAGAGTTCTGCTTTCTCTTTCTCTTAGCATTGGAAAATGTTGAGTTCCTTGTGGGAGCAATTTGGTTTTGATATTTTTTTTAGATTTTATGGGTTTCCAGATTGAATTGTCATATCGATTTAATTTAGTAATGTAATCAGTAAAGGATTTTTCATAAAGATTTTTGAGTTTTGCTTTTAGGCGATTAAATGTAGTTTTATCTGCCGCAGCCTGTGTTCGATGCCACCTCGCTTTTGTTTTTCTTTTTTTAGCAATTATTTTTTTAATTTCTAGTGGTACGGTTTTAGTATTTGCTTCAGAACATCCATTAGTGTTACTGGTACATTTGCAACTTTATTAGTAGTTTTGGGGCTTGTTCCACTTTGCTGCGATATGCTCCCTAGTTGGTTCTCTTATTGTGGAGGCTTGATGTCAATGTTTTATGAATTGGAAATGTGCTAACCGTTGCGATTATTGGGAAGTGATCGGAAGACAAGTCATAGTTTGGAGTTACTTCCATATATATGTAGTTGAAATTCCATTGGTTTCATAGAAATCGAGAAGGGTGGTTTTCATTTGAATCACTAGGTCAATATGTTGGAGTGCCAGTGGATAGGAACATGTAGTCCTTATTTTGTAGCAGGTTAGCCAGTTCTCCCCCTTTAGTAGTTATTAGCCGAGAACCCTTTGAAGAAATCTTCGAAGTTTTCCATTTTCGGGTTCTCGATGATATTTTACCTAAGCTTTTGTCTATTGACATGTTTACGACATTTTGAATCTCATAATCCTTCACTACCTGCAAATCTATTTGAAGTACCTAAGGTCGAAAATCGCTTAGATGGTTTTGCCTAAAAACGTTTTCAATGTAACGCTTTCACTGTGAGAGACTGTACATTAGAAATTGTGGAAATAACAATAAACACGATGAAAGAACTTTACAAGTACAAGAAATTTGTGTGTTGTGGAACTGGTAATATTTTGATATTAATTCAGATAATAAATAAAGAAGTTGCAAGAAGTGTAAAAGAGAGATGGGACACCCTGTATGTAGCTTAAAATTCACCTTTTTTAACGTTTCTTACTTGTCAGGGTTGACATTTCCTTTGAAATTCGCATTTGGTAAATTTAATTTTTATGTAAACTTGCAAACGAATAGTTTACTAAATAAGCAAAATGGTAAAACAATACAATTATTTTCTGATTCTCGACTTTTTGTTTTCTCTTTAACACAATGCAGAATCATAAAATCTTAATTTAAAATCTGTCAGTGTCTATTAATTTGTAAACTTAACGTTATTCACCGCCTACCATATAGGCCACCTAATATCCAGATACTGGTCAGCAAAATAAACAACTGCAATGCAAATCTTTTTTTACAGTACATAATTTAATTTTTTTTGTTTAATAAGAAAAAATTAAAAACACCTACTATGAATACTTTTTATTCAGATATATTTACCACCCACATCTGAAGAAAGATATAATTTAAAAAACTTCAAACTGCTTAGGTGGAAATTAAAAATAGCACGTCTATATAATACAAGTATCATGAAATATTTATCCAGAAAGTTAAAAAAAATTGTTTCACAAGACTTCTTTCGAAAAACATTCAGTTTCCAAGTCTAGAATTAAATATGATATTTCATTTTACATATACAAAAAAAAACAAAAAAAAAAAGATTAAATTTGGAATGTTGAGAAACAGAATGTCTAGAGTAAAGATATTGAGATGTTGCTGCTTTATACATAAAAAAGCAGACCCTTTTATTTTCTCCAAGAGAATTTAAAATAAATTCAAACAATGAAATTTGTCTGCTGCTTTAGTATAATGAAATTTAATAGCGCAATCTTAACTGCTTGCATGACTCTTGTTTACATTTTACTACTTAGGTTTAAATTCAGCTAATGGTGTAAAATTAAGTTTATATGCTAATTTGGAAAAGATGTAACAACTTTTAAATTGTATTTGAAATCCTTTTCAGCTTTACTTGGCAGAGAGATTATAACGTAAAGAATCTATTACAATGGTCGGCACGAAGAAAAAATAGTGGTGCGTTATAGATTTGGGGATGCTGAATCCGAATCTGTCATCCAAATGTTTCCATCAGGCACCATTTTTGTGGGAATGTGCAAACATTTTTTGAGAAAATTGTATTTTTATAAAACACGTATAGTTATATCTGCTTTTAAACTATTGTAAGCCTCCGTTTATTTATTACACATGCTTCTGAAGGTTCAGAAATTCGAAATTGAATAATAGTTATTTATGTATAAAAAGTTGTAGGCGTAATTTCGAGGTCGAGATGTTCGTGGACGACATAATACACCTATGCATACATTTTTCTTCTGCCTACTTTAATTTATAAAAATTCTATATTTAATAGTATTTTAACTTTTTATCATATATGTATATCAATAAAGTCTAAAAGATCAAAATCACAAGATGGAGCTCAGCAAAAGCAAATGCTCTTCCATTTGACCTTGGATAAGCAAACAATAGAGATTTAGCGCTGTATATAACATTAATAATGGACACTGAAAAATAACGAAAGTACTAAAATAACTCAAAATTACTTTGAAACAATAATGAAATGAAAATCTGGTAATACAGCAAATTACAGATTTGAACTAGTATCAATATCAGCCCAACTGTTTATTTATGGGATATAAGTAATACTAGAGTTTAAGCTTATTTGAACCGTATAATTTGTAGGCAGAGGGGAGAGTATCATAAAATCTAGCACTGCTATGGAAGAATTGTTACGGGAAAATGGGATTTAGTGACGCAAACGCGTTAATTTACCGGTGGCATATAACGAATATGCCACTTGGCCAGTTAGGAGGATCGGAGACGGGTGGATTTGAAGATAAAATTACATAGGTATCAGCTAACCTTTAAACCTTTAGACAGTAAAAACTGTCACGTCATAAACCTACTACACTTTTAAATTCGATGATAGTTTCCTTTTATTTAATAAGGTGAACTCGAAAGGTGTGCACGTTATGCTAAAGTTATCTCTAATAAGTAATAGATACTTTGTAACAAGTAAATAGCGGCTTCTGTGATGAGGACGTGTACCTGTAACTGCTTCAAACAAAACCATCAGAACGCAAAGATATAGTTTGACAAATATACAGTAATATATCTGTAGCATTCACTTGCGGTCATATTACAAACAAAATAAATAAAACAGTACAACTAAATATTAAATTCAATTTGGAAACGAACCGGGGCATTGATCTCATCTAATAAATGTAACTTAAACAAATTAATTATATACAGTAAATAAAATAAATTTGCGATAGCCACCTCTGTACTATTCTCGAGACCTTGCAAATCTTAGCTTTAAACATTTATGCTGAATGAATAACAAAAATAAGACAAGCAAAGAAACTACTCAGTGGCTTATTCCATTAATACAGAAAGGTTCGGCTTCGAAAGAAAATGGATGAAAATAAGTGTACGAAGTTTGAACTAACATAACTTGTTCCGCGAGAGCGTTGATATTTTCTATAATTCAAGCATTTACACGGTATGCGCACAAATGGTTTAAATTCTTATCTGTTAAACTTTGAGAGACTCCACCGTGAGTTCGCTTGCCGGCTGTCCAACCTGTGGGATGCGAGAATACTCCTGGTGCAAAATCTAATTAAATAAATAGATAGACTAGTATACCACCTCCAAAGTTCACTGTCCGTTCAGCAACGATAATAAATTTCATTACGATAATTTTACATATGGTTTATGGATTCGATAGGTATATACTCAAAAATCCCATTTAGATATCTGACGATTATCCGTAGAATGACTTTTTAAACGAAGCTAATAAACGATAGGCTATTATAATCGCAAATTGGTTGGAATCCGTTGCGGCTAAATTCAATCAGTAATAACTGCACCAGGAAATATACTGTCTGTAGTAGATTCCCACGGTATGCACTAGAAGAGAAGCGAAATGAAGTGATAAATAAATCACTTCTGCAACGGAAACACATACATACGATAATATACTTAAAGATACGGTACTGCTGACTGCAAAGCAAACCAAACGGGGAGATTCCAGGGAATTCAACAGTGTAGGGAAATTGGAGGGTGAAAACCCATCTTTAAAGTCACACAGGCGCAGAATATTCTGATTGGAAGACAGAATGCTCACACACCCCTAACTGGTCAGCAGAAAGAATTATTTTGCAGGAGGTAACAAAATATCCCCATCCCATTGTAAGCAATAAATTGTCTAGTGTCTGACAGTTTGAAAAACTATTTCTATAGGAAATAAAGACTGAGTTTATAAATACTATAAGGCTTTTATTATTTAAAATCATTTTATAATGAAATCAGAGGTAGTATAGATGAATTTACAATAACTTGAATTTTTTTTACCCTACTTACTGTTAGAAAAGGGTCATAAACTACGCCACAGTAGTTTAGTTGTGATAATACTAAGGAATCACACAATCTGAATCAGATGGTGGCAGTTAAGGCGTTATGTAAGTGAAAACTATAATATAGGGTGGATTTAAAATGGCGCATAATCTGTATACCACGTGAATCTACATTAAAATCTGAATAAAAAAGCTAAATACATTTTTTGCCATAAACTCACCCGACAGCGTTGCATGATATTTTACTACGGTGGCTGATTGTAAAGCTGCTGCTTTCCATTAATGATTTCATAACGACAACAACTCTGTATTGCAAAAGATTTCTAGAGATTCTACAGCGAAGATTTAACAATAATAAGAAGCTGATTACAGGCAAACTATTAAGAAATAAAATAAAAATATGACCGAATGTTTTTTTTTATTACTTAAACTACAAATAATTGTAACTGTCTCGTCTTAGTTATTAGAAACAAAAAATTTTTAGTAAAGATTAGGAACGTTAATAATTTCGCCGTGAAGAAGTTTTTGTCAAAATGGTAATGAAATTTCTTTCTTGGTTTATAATGTAGAGTAACGTGGTGTACACATTATGCGCCATTTAAAATACACCTTGTATAACTGGGTGTCGCCCGCGTACATATGCAATTGAGAATTTGTTACCGATTTGTAGAAGTTACTAGTGTAAACAATATAAAGCAAAGGTCCCAATATCGAGCCTTGAGAAACTCCCAACTGTAGTTGCAATGCTTCGAAACAAACACCATCTGAAGTTACTTTCTGTGTTTTGTTGCTTAAGTAGTTTTCAAGAAATTTGTTGCTTGTGCTGATAAACCAAACTAATGCAAAACAGAAGAATTTTATGATTGAATATATCAGAAGCTTCACTGTAATCTAGAAGCGCAAGAATAGTACATAAGCCACGGTCCGTTGCTTTCGTCATTATTAACATCCGTGATTCTTAGTAGAGTAGTTCTGGCCTGAAGCCCGAGTGTATTTCTGTGAGAATATAATATTTTGTGAAATGATTATTAAGCTGTTTATTTATGATTTTCTCAACAACTTTAGATAGCGTCGGAAGCAGACTTATGGGACGCAGGTTTTTGTAAGAGATCGGCTCTGAAACTTTTGGTAATGGAACAACACGGTCAGAAAAGTAGATGTTGCCAAAGGGCATTGCAACTTTAAAAGAATTTCGTTAAGGCCATCCGCACTAGTAGATTTTGATATTACTGACTTCGATATTTTGGGAAAATCTTCTCTGTTGGAAAAGTTATTAGGTTCTTGAAGTTTCTCATTAAATTATCGTCATTAAACCGAAACAAGTTATTAAATTAAAGTCAGAAAAGGAGTTGACAATACAGTCGTTAACTTTGTTTCCGTCTCTGAAAGACTCTGGTAAATTTTTATAGACCTTTTATTGCTAACAATATCAAATTGTTTTAAGTCTTTCCACAAAGATGTAGTATTGTTTGTCCAAAAATAGAATTTAGAAGAACTCTATACAGGGTGTCCCAAAATAAGTAGAATAGTATAGGTAACTTTTTTATTATTATATTGTAGTTAAAGCTTTGGTTAATTTTCATTTAATCATGTAAAAATCCAATATGGCGCCCATTTAAAAAAAAAGAGTTGCCACTAATATGTCGGAATCCACCGTCTTGAATTTTGTTTTGGCATTGGATTTGAATTTTAAACTTTGTTAACTTAAATCTGAAACAGGATACAAAATTGCACATTTCCCATTTAACCAAAGTTCTAACTATGATAATAAGATAATAAGATAGTTACCCAAACTATCCTACTCAATTTTGGGACACCCTTTATATTGCAGATCTAGTGAGATTCCTCAAAATCAGTCAGAATCGAGTACGAGTACGAAAATTTGTTGTAGACCCTCACGATATAAAGAAACACCTCTCAACTATTGAAAACTTGGCTCTACCAAGTGATACTTGTGAAACTTTAAGATGGATGTTAAAATATCGGTCTGCAATCGGAAGCAGTTACGCTGTTGCCACAAAAGACTATAAACTGATTTCCTTTTACGTTTTAGATATTAAATGATATTACTATGACTCTGAAAAGCCTTGTTAACGTTATACAGTAAACTTTAAAGATGGGAAATTGTAGTCTCTGGTGGAACCACCGACTTTGTTTCGAAACGCAATAGTTTTAAGAAATTGGGGGCTATGTACCGTGCAATCTAGGAAATTTAGTAGATTCGACAACGTTCTTAAATGTTAGTTTCCAGAAGATTCTGCAATATTCTTGAGCGTACTGTGTTTAACATATTAGGTACATGCAAGCAAACCAGGCCACAGTTTCAGTTTTGTTCACTGTAAGAAACAAACCTCATTTGACAAAATGAAATAAATTCATGATATTTAAATGAACAAATATTGCAGTAATATTTCAAACATCACTGATAACACTGGATGGTAAAAGGACTTTCTTTCTACTGTCTTCTTGGTAAGTACGCAATTGCTTCTTTTGTATGAGAGAAGATAGTCTGCTTTCCATCCTCCCGTTTGTAGTTGATCCTTCTGCAGAGTTTGCTTGTAATATTTTGGCTTCCAGCTGTTCCCAGCCGACTTCGTTTCGTTATGCACAGAAAGCTAAACAATTTGTCTGAACAACCTCTGTTTTTCTTAGCAGTTTTGAATATGGTAGTTTGATCTTCAGATTGGTATCCTCTAGCTTGGTCATTGACATTGTACTGACACTTGGTTGTGCGACTGCCTACGTACTTCTTTTCGAAGATGAAGTTCAACTTCTTGGGAAAGACTTTACTGTACTTATTACTGAGAATTTCATCTTCCATCATGTTTTGTATCAATCTTTGTCACAAGGCAACCAAATTTCCTACCTGAAAAACGCTGTATATGCAGTTTGTCTGGTTATTACTTGTACTGCCAAATGATGTTCAATTAAAAACGGATGCAGATATTGGAGACAACTTCTAACGAATATTTGGTCATCGTTCTATTAGTTTTTCTTACCATTTTAACTAGTTATTGATATATAAACTTTGTTTTTATCTTGCGGGTGCTTACTAACTTCCACAAGTTTTTGAAAAATGGTGACGATTAAAACAAATTTCGACAATTATCTGAATCTAACTCCAGTGGGATACCAGAACGGCTGAAGAACTCTTTGTCAATGTTTTGGCAACCACTTTTTTATTTGCAAGGGCATTTGATTTTGTTTACCAACATAGTCATTTCCAAAACGTATTTTTTTGCTGACTTATGTCTGAAATGGACCTGCAATATCTGTTTAATCTGTCTATAGTGATTTTTTCTGATGGACTGTTTATGTTATATTACCTCTTATTCTGCACTGTTTGACTTCTTCTTTTGCGGCCTAACCAATAAAATGTTTTGCGAAACTTAACCAAAGTCTTTTTCATTCTTTCGGCAACAGCAAATTCATTTTCTAAGTGAAACTTAAGATTTTTTCATGAAGCTGCGATTATAGCTGGTACATTTTTAGGAAATCTCGGAAACAAAAATTTTTATTTGTCTTAATACAACGCCTTGTCGAGGATACCGGCATGCAAGAGTTGATTTCAGTACTCTTCTTTAACATCATCGAAAAGGTGTCGACACTCATTAATTGTATAAGCGTCGAGTTTCTAAAGAATTATAATGTCTGTTTAGGAAGTGTTGAAAAGGAGCACAAAGGATTTGTATCAATGTTTACAGAAGATAAGAATTTCAAAATTTTGTATTACGAGATTTTTCAAAAGACGTTGATAATGACTTAGGTGTTAATCACAGATATCTATAAATTTGAGGTAATTAAATAAAACAACTTAGGTGTATAAATAAATTAAGATGGAATGACAAAACATTAAATAGTTAGAAGTGGAATACATAGAGAGTATGCATACGAGGGTGGTCTGAAAAGTTTCCGACCTAACAAAGATCTGAGGATTTTTTTTTATTTTTCAACATAGTCTCCGTGTAACTCTACACACTTCTCCTAGCGATGCTCCCATCTCTGTAACCCGTCCAAATAGTACTCGGCATTTTTCTCTGCAAAATAATTGTTCACGAAGGTGATTGCCTCTTCTTTGTACTCCGAGCGCAATTTTTAGATGAGGGAACAACAAGAAGTCGCTTGGGGCTAGATCTGGTGAGTAAGGCGGATGGTCAAGCAGTTCAAACCGTAATTCGTGGTTTCCCCTTTGCAGTCCACTGTTTGGACTGTATTTTTGTTTCGGGCGTATAATGGTGTATCCAAGTTTCATCTACAGTAATTAATCGGCGCCAAAACTCGGATTTATTTCGCTTAAACTGCGCCAAAAGAGCGTTGGAAATATCCATTCGAACACGTTTTTGGTCTAACGTGAGCAAACGCGGCACCCAACGCGCGGACAGCTTTCTCATGCCTAAATGTTGATTTAATATGTGACAAACACGTTCTTTTGACATGTTCATAACCTCTGCTATCTCTCTCACTTTAATTCGGCGGTCGTCTAGCACCATTTGGTGAACTTTGGCGATGTTTTCGTCGGTAGTTGCAGTTTTTGGACGACCCGAACTTTCATCGTCTCCCAAGCTCTTACGGCCACGTTTAAATTCAGCAACCCAAAATTTCACTGTGGTAAGTGATGGTGCAGAGTCCCCATACACAGAATCCAACTCATCTTTTATTTGCGAAGGCGTATTGCCTTTCAAAAACAAATATTTAATGACAGCTCGATCCTCGATTTTGTCCATTTTCACAAAAAAACTCACATCAACTCGCTCAAACGACTGTTACATAAAAACTGCGCGTCCAAAATGGCTGAAACTTTGGTGAGTAACTGTCAACAGATGAACAACGAAATTCAGTAGCTTTTATTCACGTTGAGGTCGGAAACTTTTTAGACCACCCTCGTATTTGAGTAGGTATTGCCAATAAGGATAAATGATAAAGTCTAAGTGTCCATGTAACATTAGAGAGAAACATAAAATCTCTTTGAAAAACTAATTGATTTAATGTCGTTCACATTTTTGCTATTGGAATGAGATGGAGATAAACTTAATTTTAGGTACGCCTAGAAAATGAACAGGAAATTAAGATTTCAGCAATCAGAAATAAAAACTAGTTATTTACAAAATGCGAAAATAATCAAGCGTCAGGCTTTTATCATTTCTCGACTTGTAGTTATGAATACCTTCTTTGAAAACTACTAATTTTTAATAAACTGTTGAATTTTCAATTTCCAGTTGAATTTAAAAAAGACGACGCTATGTTGCTTAAAATGCAAGGAAGTAGCAAATAAAAATACAGAAATCTCAAACAATATCTGTTCAGGAAATAGTCAGTATTTTGAATAGAGATTCTTAAGGAGGGTACTCATCTAGATAGCATAATGAAAATATTTTTTTTTTGCTTGCGGAATTATTCATATTGTTAATGTTTGGCTGAGTAATTTGCATGGAATATTTGAATTTTAGCGACTTCAAAAACATTGCAACTCTAATTGATGAAAGGAAAAAGAGGTTGAAAAGTAATTCAAAATAGAGATGAGGGGCTCGTTTAGACTACATTTTCATCTACGCTCGGCTGTCGTTTTGTTGTTTTTCCTCTTATCCAATTACGACGGCCACCAATTAATTTACTCTCAAATTCGGCGTTAAGAAAAAGCAAAATGCGCATTATAAATTTAAAGCAAATGCAAAACCGCAAATTTGAATACAAAAATAAATTCTAACGCTTTTAGGACCTAATTCGATGGTGGATTATTTACATCTACTGCTTTCTTAATTCGGAATGCGATACGTAAAAAAGCGCACCCATTATTCGGCACATTTAGCGAAATGCTAATTCCCTTTAATGAATTATGAATTTAAGGTCCTCGAAATTCGGGTGTGGATAAAAACGGTATTAAAACGGAAGCCATTATCATATGGATGTGGGTTGTTCACAACTTATTTAATAACTGTTTTTCCACCCATAACAACCCTGCAAACCTAACGCCCCGTACACGATGATTAATTTATATGCAAAGTACAAAATAATACCCCCCATAAAATGCAGATTTAAAACCGAAATCGTAACGTAGTTTGGCGTATCGACGGTTTTTCCGATGTTATTATTGCAATAAATTACCTGGAAAAAAATTACAAACGGAACGAAATTTTAAAGGTAATTCCCTATTTCGGTGGAAATTTGATGGTTTAAAAGTGTGATAAACAAAAGAAATTGGAGAAGATAGGAAAGCATAAGACAACAATTTAGAATTACTGAATGTGACGAAGGAAGAACATTATGCAAAAGCTCGAGGGCCGTGTATCACTTTTATGTTGGCCAAAACTGGAGCTAAAGTCTATACCGAAGCAGCCATGCGTGTAAAGTATGTAAATATACATATCTGCACCCTCGTATGGTTAGAGCGTTTTTGAAATATGAGGCTGCTCGAAAAAATTGCCATAAAAATTGCATTAAAAGAGATTCCCACGATTGGGACTCCAACATCATTTCTTGAAATAACACAAACATCTCGAACTTTACACGAAAAACTGAACTTTCAGGTCCTTTGTTTCTTTTAGATTTCTTCTGGAACCTAACTTCATCCGATCTAATCCTTTTTTGAGTAAATAATTAATTTTTGCTTGGAAAAAATTGATGGTACAAAAAAGGTAGATGTTGTTAACTCAAAAAGAAAGAACTTGTGGTTGTTCAGGATAAAGAAAACCGAAGTTTAAAATTGATGGAGCATTCAAAAAGGGTATACCTCAGATTGCTAATGTTTGTCAGGAGTGTCATTAGGGTTTTTTGAATGAATGGAATTGCCTTGAGTAAGTTTTTATTATCCCATTTCATTTGGATCAATAAAATTTAGATTTGCAATTCGCAGTTTTATTTTCCAGGAGAACTTAACAAATTCAACAAAGCATTTTGAAAAATACAAGTATTTGTGTTTTTAGAATGTTTCTTAACATCCTTCTACGTACACGATTAAATTTTATAGCAGCACAGGCAATCTAATGATGAACTCGGAATGCCTCAGCAAAATTCGTGTAGGCAGTGTAATGTGAAAATAACTAACCAGAATAAAACGCAAATAAATGATATTGTCTTATATCGTGCGATCAGAAAATAAAAGGCATCTCTTTGTTAGCGACCTTTGAACAGTGGAGGGTATTTCTTTGATTGAAATACATGAACAATAGACATGCCATTTTTTATGAACTTAATGAAATTTTAAATGTCAGACGAAAACGTTTTGATATTAATGTTGTTTACATCAGATAACAGATATTTAATGTAATGGTAATGTAATTCTGGATTATTCGCTTACAATAATCAATGTGTTATTTTCAAAATATCCTGTAGCCTTGTAATTATTTTATGAGATTCACATGTGACTGCATAGAGCGCACTATATATCTACAGGGTGAATCTGAAGGTGGCTAGTCGTTTTGCTACAGTCGTTTGAAATACCTTTTGCTTTTTTGACCAACATCCTATAGCTTGGGGAATGGATTGTCAATGGCTTCAAACGATTCAAGCAACGCCTATTGTCTTTTGCTTGTTTTTATCCGATGTTCACTATTTTAGGAACAGGTTATCGCATTGGGTGTTAGTAGTGGTGGTTGCAGGGAAATGTCTTCCAAGCAATGCGGGTACCACAATTGAATTTTTATGTCTGTCGTGTTGAAATGGAAGTTTGGGTGGTGGCAGTGGTTTTACGAGCAGCAGCGATCATCTTCTGCGTTGTTTCTTTTTATTTTTTTTATCTTGGAAAGGGTAGTGTTACCAAGATGGAACTTGGTTTATTGATAGTGATATCGGTCGTGTTTTGTCTATGATTAGCTTTTTTTTTTAGCTCAGTTATGTTTGAACATGCGACTTGTTTTGCCTTCCAACAGGCTTTTTTCAGTGATGTACAGTGGAGCTTGAATCTGCATCAAACGTTGACACATAGTTGGGCTTTGTTAACTTTTTTTTAAATCCGCGATCAGGACTGCTTGAAACTACTACTACCAATCAAAGTTCCATCTTGAACTTGCTTTCTAGCCATGAGGCACCTGTCTGAAAAACAAGATATTTCAATCGATCGCAGTAAAACAAAAAACTAACCATTTCCAAGCTTCATGACCTGATCAATAAACCAAGAACTATAACATACTGTTACAATTTAGGCCAGGATTGTGCGCGGTTTTTTGTCTATCATTAAAAAAAAATCATTTTTCCATCAGAACAAAAAATTAAAAATAGGCATCTAGTTATTCAAAACCTAAAAATATCTACAAATTTTGTCTTAAGATTCTTTTTTCATTCAAGTAAACTTTTTGTCATTTCCTCTTCTTCTGTGGATCTTTCCCAGGGTTACCTTGCTCCCGATTTTTAAGAATCCCACAAAAAGAATTGATTTGTTTCGTCTTGATGTTTTATCTTCAATTCTGCATTGTACCACTCTGCTAGTGTATTGGCCTATTGTTTTTACTTACTAACATTTTTATTTGGTTTGGAAGATTTCATAACAGCAATGTTGTAACCTAATTCAATGCAATGCGCCAGACGTATCTAAGCAATTCTCGAAAAATGATTTTCAAAACACTATCTTCTTGATCTGAATCTTGCTATCAGAGCATCTTTTGCACTAAGGAGTAAATTGAATTTGTCGAATATTATGCTAATATTTCTTATTGCCGTGTCTTGCAAGATTGAACATAATCTTGAATGAAGCAAAAATAGCGGCATCAATATGTCACAGGAAACTTACATGTTTATAAGTCAGGTTTTTAGCATGAGGTTCGCCTAAACTGAAAATTTATTATTTAGCATCGAGATACTTTTACACTTACAAGCTGGAGCGGGTGTTTCTCCCTCAGGCTTTTTAGTTCTTTGATTCCATTTTAAGAACTTTAAATTTAAGTATTTGTATCTTGAATTTTCCTAATTTCTCTTAATTCAAAACTGGGCCCAGGAGCCGTCAGCAAGTGGTAGCAAAGGTATCATAAACTTCCTGGACGATCGAAAGCTAACGTAAATTTCCATAGACACAAAGGCAGCACTTTAAAATTACTTTCTCATTATGGTTACTATTCCTGGACACAACCATTATAGGTACTCAGTAATGTGGATGATTAAGAGAAACAGAAAATTGTTCACAAGAATCTCGAAGATTATTTCATTAACTGAGTCTTGCTTTATTATGGTTGATACGTCCAGAAGCATTTTGTCTAAATGTCAATCTTTCGAAGACTTTGCACAATAAAACCGATCATAAAACATTTCAGTATTAAATGTATAAAAAACTTGAAGCAGTTCTGTTGTCTGATGTCAGATTAGCAGTTCTGCCAATACTCACATCATACTCAATGTGTGATACATATGACTATGAGAGGTAATGGTTAAGAGACTACAAAAACTGGTCTCGGTTTAATGTTTTGCAAAATGCGATGAACTTTTAGAGCACCGCAGTTCTTTGTTACATAAAGTAAACAAGCAACCTTCTATACGCCATTTATATAATGTATGGTCATTATGTTTGTGAGATCTGCGTTCAGCAGAAGTCTGGAGATGTTTATTAGTTATTATTAGAGGCATAAAATATCATTGATAAAACTTCTATGACTTAAAAAAAGATTTAAAAAGATCCTAGATAGAACTAACGCGGTATATAGCTTGCTTGAAAGTGAAGTTGCACAGATGAACGTAGCTGCAACTGTAGATACAACACAGAACATCGTATCAAGATTATGAGCGCGATGCCAGAAAAGGTAATGTGGAGACAGTCTTCGTATAACATTTTTTTACAATGCCCTTTGTCCTATTGACAGATTGGCGGCGAGAAACCCAATAAATTTTACTAATCTTACTGTATTATTGATCTTGCCGTTCTGGCAATCGTAATTGTGCAATTTACAGTCGTTGAGGTGGGCATCAGCATATCGTCCTGTCTGCCACAAAGCACGCATGAAGGAGTGTCGACGATTCCTATGCAATGTGTGCCGTCTGAAGCAGGCCAATGCCAGGTCTCTGAGTAGGTCATGAGGCATGGACTCCAACCTTCCAAACCCACAGCATGCCTGGCTTTCACCTCACTTTTTAGTTCTCATTTTAACAGTTTTTCTGCTATGCTAAATTCCAAAGATACGTGGGGTTACTGCTTCTCAGAGCCCTCTTTTTTCACTCTATCAGCTTCCTTGTTTCCCCTGATTTTACAGTGACTGGGGATCCACAGACAGATAGTCCACCTAGACCCTACTAAGTCTGACGTCAGTTGCTGTCTGCGGCGGATATCTAGCGTTGAACAGTTATCTTCCAAAGACGTGAGAGCTAAAATAGCTGCCTACGAGTCAATGAGAAGAACTGCTTTATTTCCACGATAGACTTTAAGATTTTCAAGGTCTATGAAGACAGCCTTTACCTCTCCATCAAAATTCTAGGTAATGCCTGCCCGTGAGATCTGGAAGTTTTCTGCGTGGATTCTTGCATTTTCCCAGAGCATGAAGCGCCGAGCCATCGGTGTATACGTGAGTGCCCTCTGTGACTGGATATCTTTCAGGAATGATTCCTAGTGTAATGGCTCTTTACATGGTTGGTGGAGTTTCACTTTTATTCTTCGATTCGATGTGGCGCACCAAACCATCCCTAACTGAATATCCTGGGAAAGGTACTCTCTCTTTTATATCAAAATTATATGCCTTTCAGAGCTCGGACGCTTTTACAGAGAAGGATTTCTGTGTATTCTGTGTTTTCGTATAACCACTCTACAGCATAACCGTATATTTACAACTTTCGGAAAGGAGAACGCCAACTGCAGCTGCACCTCAATTGCGTCTGCAATTTTACGAGGTATTTGAGTTAATGTTTCAAGAAGAGCTGTAATCAGTCGATTACATCTAGGTACTTTAAGGTCTAGATGACCCATCAGAGTCTATGCATTAACTAGAAGCAATTGTGGTGAGAGACTTCGTAGAGCACAATACTGTATCGCTTGGCAAAACTTGCGGTGGGCAAAAGTCTTGTTTTTTTTTGCTGAAAGTCATTTTGCTCTGATTCAAGAAAAATAAGAATTTGGGGAGAATCTGGAAGGAACGTTCAGGTAGTCTACAGTGTGGAAGAGGAAATGTGACGGTTTGGGAAGGTAAAAATGTAGGCTGAAGAACTGATCTTCTTTTGGCGGACGAAATATTAATATTAAGATTAATATTAAATTAATATTCTTTAGCCTATTGTTTTCCCTTACGCAACAGCAATTGGGGAGAATTGTCTATATGCGCGAATATTGTACAAGAATTTCTTAACATGCAGAATATAAATTTAGTAAAACACGCATGGGATATGTTGCAAAAAAAAGGTTCTCAATGTTGTCAACAACTTTAACATCATACACTAGTTATTTGAAACTCTGAGTCAAACATGAGAGGATATACCCGGTCGATATCGATAACTTGATTCTGAGCGTATCGAAGATATACAGAGCTTTTATTAACACAGAAGAGGCCATATGAACTATGTATGATAATAGTTTTTTTCTGGAAAGAAGGTCTGTTGTTTCTTCTGTTGTTTAAGTGTATTTTAAACAATCAGCCCCAACTTAAACTTGATAAACATGTTCAGTTTTCTGCATTTTTGAATTTTTCTTTTTAACTCTTTAACCGTTTTGTTTGAAATCATCATCATCATATGAATAGCCTTAAATCAAAGTCCTTGTACTTATAAGCCTTTGGATATTCACCATCGAACACAAATATATTGTGGCGTTTTCACTACCAAAAAATCAGTACTGATGTTTGAGAAAAGCTCATTGCTCTTTATTTTTCACAAATTTGAATAGCGATCTTGATTTTCGACCAACTTCATTTTGATTTCTTTCTTGTTCAATCATTATCTTCGATTTTTTTAATATGGTCGTTTTTCTCTATTTCAATGGACACTATTAACCCTAAATAACAATCAGGAGGTCAAAAAACGAAATAAATCTAGTTGACTCCATTATCTGATAGCTACTTACCAAAAATTTCAAATAACAAGTATGATTACGTGGTAGCTCAATTGAAACTCATTTAACTCTGTGCGCGACTGCACCACCGTAATAGGTCGGTTTATCCCCTCCCCTTTCGCCTTCAAACCAAGAATTCTCGAATTTCCAAATTTTTTTCATTTCGTTTCATTACAATGTTTCTACCGTGGTTTTGGATTTATAATAATATAATAATAATAGGAAATAAAGGGTTTTCCAATAAGAGGTGTTATTTTGAATAGCCCGCTATTTCGGTAGATGTCACTTTTGAAGCTATCATTTTTTGACATTTGACAAGTAGAAACTACGCCATTAATAAATATGGAACGATACACGCTTCAACAACGCATTGAAATTATTAAAATTCACTATAAAAAGGGTGAAAATTTGGCGGAACGGTTCGTAAAACTCGAACTTTTTGGGTCACCGTGAAGCACCTTGTCGGACCGCAATACAGAAATTGGTGAAAAAATTCGAGCTCTTGGGACAAGTTAGTGATGTGAAGAATAAAACCCGTGCACGTCGCTCAAGAACAGCCGAGAATATTGCTGTTGTAGCCGAAAGTGTTAAAGAAAACCCAGGTTTGTCCATTCCTCGTCGTTCTTTGGAATTAGCCATTCCACAAACGTCATTACACCGTATTTTGCATAAAGATTTGGGTCTTAAGGCTTATAAAGTCCAGTTAACACAAGAACTCAAGCCGGCCGATCATCAACAACGTCGTGTCTTTGCTGATTGGGTCGTTGAAATGCATGAAAATGATCCAGAATTCCATCGAAAAATCATCTTGAGTGATGAGGCCCATTTCCACCTCGGTGGCTTCGTCAACAAGCAAAATTGTCGGATCTGGGGCTCAGAAAATCCAAGAGTTATTGTTGAAAAGTCTCTCTATCCTCAACGTGTGACTGTTTGGTGCGGTTTATGGTCCGGCGGAGTCATTGGACCTTACTTTTTCGAAAATGAGGCTGGAGCAACAGTTACGGTGACTGGATTGCGCTATCGAGAGATGATTAACGATTTTTTATGGCCGGAATTGGATGGTATTGATCTGGACAACGTTTACTTTCAACAAGACGGCGCTACGTGCCACACAAGCAACGAAACCATTGATCTTTTACGGAAAAAGTTTCCGGACCGTGTTATCTCTCGAAGAGGTGATCACAATTGGCCACCGAGATCTTGTGATTTAACACCTTGCGACTTCTTTCTTTGGGGCCACGTGAAAGAGAAGGTCTACGCCAACAGCCCAGCGTCGATTCAAGACCTCAAAGATGGAATTCGTAAGGCTATCGAGGACATAAGGCAGCCACTTTGCGATTTGGTTATGGAAAATTTCATGAAAAGGATATTGTCCTGTAAGCGTGGTCGTGGTGGTCATTTGCCTGATGTTATTTTCCACTATTAACGGCACACCTTCCTCTTTATAATGAAATAAACATCCGATCATTTATATTAAAAAATGGCACTTTTCTTTGAATATCAAAATAACACCTCTTATTGGAAAACCCTTTATAACATGTCTATACGACTTTGGCTTCCGAATATAGAATAGTCTAAAGGCAACGGTAACGGGACAGAAAAAGAGCGAATCGAATAAAACCTGCACTAAGCTGTTACAAAACGTAGTAGACAATTTTAGATTTTTTTACATTTTACAGCTTGGCACAAAGATATTACCTTTTGTTTTCATACTTGGCATTTTTGGTTCTTTAGATACGAACTTGTTTATATTAGATCTGAAGGGTCCCTAGTGCTACTGAGAATGAGAAAGATTAGTTTTCTAGCAATTATACATAGGAGTTCTCCCCGAGTAAGTCCCAAAAATGGCATTTTGATATCCCTCAAAACCCCCAATCTCATCTATATCAGATGCAGGCTTATGGAACTCAACGTTGGCCAGCTTAAAACAATTTCTAAATATAACGCTCAAGATCGGTCTCGAAGTAATGGTGCATGGTACCTATTGGGTTTCAGTGGGATCACAAGAGAATTCAATGGTCAGGAAAAATTGTTTTCCGAAGCTATAATGCATAAAATGGTAATCGTAAACAAAATTTAATTGGGCTGTTACAAAAGTTAAAAATATTTTTTGCATTCTGTTTGAAGTGGTTTTCAAAAGGAGGCGTATTGCGTTTAAACGTGTACAGTATTAAAAATCATTATCTGCTGATGATGTTCTAGCAAGAACGAAGCCTGAATCCAATACAGGTATGTGCTTTATAAATTGTAATTATAGTCTCTCTATAGAGAAACTTATCTAGAATAATTTAGAATTTATAATTTAAATGTTTCTGCTAGTAATAATTTTATTTCTCTCTTACTTTGCACAAATAAGTTTCTCTTGAATTCTCTACCTCAATATTTCTGCTTGTAAAGCTCTAGGAATAGCATCAAAGAATATATAAAACTGGTTGAGAGATCTTGGTGTGTATTTTGTTAATCACAAGGATTGAAGTTATTTACCAAGTTGTTTTACCCAAATAAGTACATCATGTAAATAGTTCAAACATTCTAGTATTAATAGAAGCTAAATACAGATAGCAGATAAGTTCAAGGTCGTTAGGGATGAAAAAATTAGATGCTGGCTGGTTATCGTCTTTGAAAGACTTCTAGTATTTTAGTGTGCAGTCATTATTCAGGATTTTCTATAAGATCCATTGTCTTTTATTTCTTGGTTGTTCTTTTTCTACTTATCCCTGTCAGAGTAAGATTTATTGTTCCTAATTGTTTCTCTTATAATTAGTCGAAGCATAAGGTGGATACGTAATTAAACCAGCTGATGCCCTCAAGTAGCGGAACGTTGGGAAACAGCTTTGTTTGCAAGTATTTTTACTTAATTCAGGCGGGGTTTATGTAAAACTAAAAATATTTATCAAAGTTGCATGTTTAGTGTTTTTACAGACTACTAAAGCATCTACCCTTTTAACCCAAGACTATTTGCATTTTTAATGTTAAAAAAATAATCAAAGAAAATTTAATTAATAGAAATTTTCATACGGTTCGGGTAAAAACATTGTTTTTGGTCGTGCAAAATTAAAATATGTTATCGCAAGAGCGTGACTGAAAGTTTTTAAAATGGAATTTTAAAATTATTCTAACACGATATTTGCAAAAAAATACCATTGCGTCGAACAGGAAAGAATAAAATGGCCAACCATAAAACACCTCTCCAATTAAGCAGACAGGAAGAGAATATTATCGAACGTAAAAAGAAATTTAGCCCGCAAACTCGAATTTCATATCTTATTTCTTGAGATAAAACGAAGTTGGTAGGTACAAATCGACCTTGTTTTGCACAATCACATCATGCACTTCATCGAGCAGGAAACTTGCACCACCATAAAACATTGGAGGATTTTAATAAAGTCTGAAAACTACTACGCAAAATCCAATACCTTTTAACGACATTAATTTATAATTGTCTTCCTGAAATAGTCATAGTTTTAGAACGGAATTTTAATTACGGAGAAGAATTAATTTAGTCTCATGAGCCGTTGCAAGTCCTTTGTGTGACACAGTCAGCTGGAATATAATAGCATTTAATTAAGCAAAAAGAAGTTACTGTGGGGCATAACAAGACGGAAATTCTTAGATGAAACATCGTTTTTCATTTAAAAGATTACGAGATTTTACTGTCTGCAATGTATTTATAAAAAAATTCAGGTTCCTCTTAAGTAATAATTTAAAATTTAGTACAAAATCATGGCTTTGATGATAACACACATCAATTGTTGTTAAGCTCTGGTAAAAATCTAATATGTTATGTTAGGGTATTAGATTGTATATGAAGTCTTAGATGCTAATCTTGTTTGGGTTAATTGCATTCGAAATGTTCCGATTTAAGTGTTTTTACTTTCTCTTCTTTTACGTTTTCAGATTTTCAGACCTTTTTCTGTAAATATACTGTTCTTTATCCCATGCCCTGGAATCGGTTTGGTCAATTTAACGATTTTTTTTTATTTGATGTTCTAGCATTAAACAAATATAATTCTTCTCAGTTAATAATTATTAAGTTATTGCATAATTTAATGGAATCTACTATCACTGAGACCAAAAATCTGAAATATCTTCAATTTCCAATTAAATTGGTAATTACATTTTTTTTTGTATAATTCTAAAAGTAAAATTAGGTTAAAAGTAGTTGTCCTTGAAACCTGAAAGATAACATATGGTTAATTATACAAAGCTGACACACATTTCTTTATTAATTTTTGAGTTTGCTTTAGTATGAGTTCAATTTTTTCATAGAACGTACTTTGCAACCTATTAACAATGGCGCTGTCAAACACAGACTGGTTTTAAGATAGTGGATAATAGAAGATGTGAGGATCTGAAAGTACATGCTCATATGTCTTTTCTTCTTAAAACTACACAGCTATATAAATTTCTAAAGCTAATCACGGTTTTCCGGCTTGCTGAAGGCCTGCGTTTTTTAACATTCGAAAAATTGTTCTCAATTTGACAGCTGATTCTTATGTATTTTTGGGTGCTGAATCTAAATATGAATTCCATTTTTCTCCATTACTTACTTCACTAAGATTTTCGGGAAAGTAGTCGAGGTGCGAATCTAGAAAATGCATTTTTAAACTCATGTTACAGCCTAAATTTTTGAATTTCTCTAACATATTCTATACAATATTTTTATACTCTTCATCTTTTTTGTTCCCAAGAAACTTTGTAACTACATCCTTGAACGCTTTCCACGTTTGTTTTTTTGCTTCCTCCATTTTAGATTCAGAATTTTCATCTTTCTTATATCCGGTACAACAAAAACACCTTTCTTTATCTTTGCTTCTTACAAACCTGGAAATTGACTACAAAGATACTTGAAACCCCCTCCATCTTTTTTTTAATGCCTTCACAAATTGTTTCATTAGCCCTAGTTTAATATGTAACGGAGGAAGTAAAGCCTTGCTTGGCTCTACTAAACATTTTCTTTCAATGTTTTTATATCAGGTTTTTCTTGGTGGCCACAATTTTCTACAAGAGTGCTGCTTTCTATCACGACTATCCCACTTACACAAAAAACAATGATATTTGGTATAACCGCTTTGTTATCCAAGTAACGACGAACGTACCTTTAAATTCTTATAACGAACTTTAATTCAAAATAGCTTAAGAGTTTTGTAACACTCTTTCAAATGAACAGAATATCCCACTGGTAAAGAAGCGTATTTATTTCCATTGTTCAGAAGAACTGCCTTAAGACTCCTTTTCGACGAATCAATGAACAGTCTCTATTCAGAAACATTGTAGTCAATATGCAATTGTTCCATAAGTCCAGGTACATCATTACAGAAAACAAGTGTATCTTCTTCGGAAAAATATTGAGCAAAGTGTTTTTCTTTGTTCCTAAACCAGTAAAATGTCATGCCAGGACCTAACAAATTTTTCTCCTTCAACCTTGAGCCTAAAAGCTCAACGGAGTCTTTAGAAAGGTTTAAGTCCAATACCAAATTGCTCTAAAAGTTTTGGTTCGTCACTTCCAGAATCATAATCATAATTTCCATCATTCAGTTCATTAGCACAGGCCTGAGAAACGATTTCATCATCACTTACATCATCTAATTTATCTGGTCGTGAAAGAACATGTATTTCTGGTCCACGAAGTACAGAACGTGTTGTGGATTGAAGATTTGGATAAAAAAATGTCCTTTTAGATTGAATCCTTGTACTACACACAACAACAATCATAGCTATGATTGGTTAGTTCTCTCTAAACCATAGACAATCCAAAGCAAAAAGACTGTTTTTTCCTTGTGACCACCGGCAAAGCACTTCAACACATACTGAACAAACCTTATGAGGAGCCCAAGGTTTGTATTGGTCTCCTCATTTCACATCAAAATATAAATCCACTGAATTTTTATTCAGAGTATCAACTTCTTCCATCAGCATAACTAAAAAAATATGGTTGTTTATTTAAACAACAGTTTTACAAAATGATTCTTTAGAATAGCCTCACACCTATAGATAGAACAAAAAACTACAAATTGTGAAAAAACCTTACGTGGTTGAATTGTTTAAGTATTTCTTTCTTTTTCAGCACCAGAAAATCTATTAAAATCACTAGATAGATTTCACACAATTTGATTAAGGGAGACCTGTGTTACTAGCTAACTCCGCTTCTATTTATTCTACATCTTTTATGTCTCCCTACAGTCTCAGGCTGGAATCAAGTTCAACAGAGTCTTATTTTCCTGCTAATTTTTCCAACCCTTCAGGGAATAGTTAGATACTTCACTTGAAGGGGTATGGTAGGATGTGAAGAAGTGGTACCAAGATTTCAATGGAATAAGCTCTAGCTTAATGGTATATGCATGCTCGGATAGGAGAGAGAATGGAAAGTTTAAGTGTCCTGATTCGGCGAAGTTAACGAAATTCTAACGACTAGTGTAAATGAACAAATCAGATTATTTTGATTGTGATAGCTAAATAAGTCTCAGCAAGTGCGAGGAGTTAGATCTGTAAAATAAAATTTAAGTGGGGGGCAACAGAACATTTAGAAACCTTAGAACTCGTTGTACATGATGCCATTATCATTGATGGTATCTCTAACAAGCTCATGAGCGAGCTGAGCTGGAAAGCGTAAGTTTTCGAGCAGTTGGGATCTTCTACACTACTGTCTTTTCCCTGTACCAAAGACCAAATGTATGACATGTCTTCTCTGAATAGAATCTAGAAATGAAATGACAAGAATAATTTACTTTTATGTCAGAGATGGAGGCCCGAACCTACCTAGGGACGTGTACTAGCTGGAAGTCTGTTACAGCTCAAATGGAGGGTTTTAAGATAACTTCAGAAAGGCAAGGGAGCGTTCGGTCGTAGTTCATTGCCTAAAGTGAAATTCTGTACGTGTTGGATCAGTAACTTCTTACCTTTTCTAAGAGTATAACTGTTTCTCAACAGACGAGTTTCGAGGTTTTTCAGCAGTATCTGGCCTTGCTCGAACAAAAATGTGATTTCGAGATACGGATGAAACCTGATTGCTCTCAACTTGTAACTTCACCCTCTTTTCTTTGCTTGGATATATACTAAATACGCATTGGGGATGGTTTTCTGTAGGCAAAGAAAATGCAGATTATTAAATTAATTTATCCGCATTAATGAACGTTTTACGGCCTATTTAAAATACCTATATTTAGGCAAAACCTAGGTAAGAGCTACTAATATTTCATTAGTGTTAGCTTCTGGTTACAGGAGCATTTTGTGGACGCATAGAAGGTGGAGTTTTAAGAGGTTGACATCAGATTTTTTCACTATGATAAAACCGTAATTGGCATTGAATATGCAAAATGACCTCCAATGGTTATTTCTCCGTATATAAAAACGGAAAGCTGAATGCGCAGACAACTTTTTTGGGTTCTAAAAGGGTGTACATATGGAAAGATGGCCATTTAAGTAGGTCTAGCTGTTCAAACAAGCGACATCACCGTTTTGATAACTACTGGGTCTTGGATATTGCATCACCCAAAATGACTAGGTTATTATTTGCGGAAGTCAGCACTGAGACCCTTGTATTAGTGTTTTTCCCAATTGGCAAACTCGCATCCAGATTTTAGAGGATGTGAGAAGTTTATCCATCACCAAATTAAACAACAAAGCTGAAAGAGGGTGGTTCTGTTTCACATCTCTTTTGATAGACTTATCAGTGATCTTCCCAATGGAAGGAATTCTGGTATATGCGTCTTCATAATTTTATTCTTGATGTTTAAGTACTTAATTATCTTAAGATGAATTTTAAGACTTTTCAAAGATCTTAAAATGGAATCAAAAACTTTCTTCGGGTCTAAAGTGGCGATATTGTTCGGCTTTCTGTGGCTTCGACAGTGGCGCTGGGGTTGAAACATTCTTTTGTGAGTTGCAAAATGCAATTTCTTGTAGATTTTGCCACAATAGATTCTTCTTTTGCCTCCACGAAACGACACTTACTTAAAAATAGCGGAGGTTTAGAACCCAATTAGTGACAGTTTTTTCTCTGAGTTCGATCGCAACGTAGCTAGAACATTAAGACTTGCTATACGATACTGGACACGTCGCAAACTGAAACTACACAATGCATATATCTATTTTTGCACGAACACACCATCTTATCAGCAGAAGTAGTACATAACACAGATGACGTAGAACGTTATTGCACATGGCTGGATTTTAGCGGGGCCGTCTCATAGGCGCTTTCGATTGCAATGTTTATATGTTCAATTCTTTTAGAGTACTCAATTCCTTGCTGGTGATCGCTGACGCCAAAGATTCACGGCGTAGTCAAGACTGACTTTTCTGCTACTGAGTAACAAGACACTCTTGATGGACGTGGCACTGTTTTATTTCTGGTAAATCCTGCGCGGCATTTGGCGTTTTCATCGCGTTGATAGACGGTACTCAGAACTTGCAAGAGTTGAACGGCCATCATACGGTTGCGGCTTTTCTAATAGCGTGGGGTGGAAGATCCATTTGCCACTTAGGCGACTCCATTGCCCTGATGCAGGATTTTGCCGCTAAATGAATTCTCCAAGTTAAGCAGCTATTTTGTTTTTGGTATGACCGCGTTGGCGAGCTCAGCTGTTGGAATTGACAAACCTGTCCACGAGATTCTACAAATAGGAGCAAATGATCTGCAGGTTAACAGGTTAACAGAAAAACCTGTTGATTGCGTGTGAAAATCGAATAAGAACTCGCCCAGGACCATATTAAATAAAGGGTTTTCCAATAAGAGGTGTTATTTTGAATAGCCCGCTATTTCGGTAGATGTCACTTTTGAAGCTATCATTTTTTGACATTTGACAAGTAGAAACTACGCCATTAATAAATATGGAACGATACACGCTTCAACAACGCATTGAAATTATTAAAATTCACTATAAAAATGGTGAAAATTTGGCAGAGACGGTTCGTAAAACTCGAACATTTTTGGGTCACCGTGAAGCACCTTGTCGGACCGCAATACAGAAATTGGTGAAAAAATTCGAGCTCTTGGGACAAGTTAGTGATGTGAAGAATAAAACCCGTGCACGTCGCTCAAGAACAGCCGACAATATTGCTGTTGTAGCCGAAAGTGTTAAAGAAAACCCAGGTTTGTCCATTCCTCGTCGTTCTTTGGAATTAGCCATTCCACAAACGTCATTACACCGTATTTTGCATAAAGATTTGGGTCTTAAGGCTTATAAAGTCCAGTTAACACAAGAACTCAAGCCGGCCGATCATCAACAACGTCGTGTCTTTGCTGATTGGGTCGTTGAAATGCATGAAAATGATCCAGAATTCCATCGAAAAATCATCTTGAGTGATGAGGCCCATTTCCACCTCGGTGGCTTCGTCAACAAGCAAAATTGTCGGATCTGGGGCTCAGAAAATCCAAGAGTTATTGTTGAAAAGTCTCTCTATCCTCAACGTGTGACTGTTTGGTGCGGTTTATGGTCCGGCGGAGTCATTGGACCTTACGTTTTCGAAAATGAGGCTGGAGCAACAGTTACGGTGACTGGATTGCGCTATCGAGAGATGATTAACGATTTTTTATGGCCGGAATTGGATGGTATTGATCTGGACAACGTTTACTTTCAACAAGACGGCGCTACGTGCCACACAAGCAACGAAACCATTGATCTTTTACGGAAAAAGTTTCCGGACCGTGTTATCTCTCGAAGAGGTGATCACAATTGGCCACCGAGATCTTGTGATTTAACACCTTGCGACTTCTTTCTTTGGGGCCACGTGAAAGAGAAGGTCTACGCCAACAGCCCAGCGTCGATTCAAGACCTCAAAGATGGAATTCGTGAGGCTATCGAGGACATAGGGCAGCCACTTTGCGATTTGGTTATGGAAAATTTCATGAAAAGGATATTGTCCTGTAAGCGTGGTCGTGGTGGTCATTTGCCTGATGTTATTTTCCACTATTAACGGCATACCTTCCTCTTTATAATGAAATAAACATCCGATCATTTATATTAAAAAATGGCACTTTTCTTTGAATATCAAAATAACACCTCTTATTGGAAAACCCTTTATAATAGAAGGTAGAAGGTTCCACTGACGCACTACCCATGTGATTGGAATTGGCTCAGTTGTCTTGTCGCCCAATGACAGTGCTGGTATCTTGGTACGAGCTAATATAGTACTTTGTAGCTCGTGGAGCTTCCGTGATCGAATAATGTTACACAGTGTCGAAGACCTTTGCTAAACCAAAGGCGATGGTTCTTCGTGCACTCTTTACCGTAGTCCTGTAGAGTTCTAACTCGAGACATCCATCTACTTCTCGGAATCCTCGTTGCAAGCAACTATAGCTTTAAAAAAGGTCACAGCAGAAATAACAAGAGAATTCTTACTTATTGCTATTTAAGTGAGGAAAATTGACAGAATTCAATGTTTATCTAGTTAAATGAAAAGAAATCTTGGAAGAATTAACTTAGCTCACAGTGGTAGGATACGAATCTCTCAAATCCACAGTTAGTGTCGAGTCGACGAATATAAACTAAAAATGCTTAAATTTTACCAAAATATCGTAACGAATCACGATTTTATTTTTATTTCTTTGCTCATGGTACAGTACCTTATTTTCATATAAAAGAATTTGTATTTGGTTTTCAAGAATTAACAACGGGATTGTTATTTAATAATAAAACAAAGCTGCATTCACAAATAGGTGATGTTGACAATGGTAAATCCATAGGGCAGTTATAAATCTGCTTATAAATTAAATCATTGTGATCGAGCACAAAGGAATCAAATATACATTCAATTATCCTAATGAGTACGTCCTGAGGGATTCATATATTTAATGTATTAGGATTACTAAAATTCAAAATGGCTGACCTGAGTCAACAACAATGAAACCTCATTTTAATATTAAAATTAACATATTGTAGTTTTACACATTTAAGGGTTTAAAATTACAACTACTTCAAAGAAATCATTTAGAGTGAAATTAATATGACATAAATGTAGTTGATGATTTTATAAATAAATTAGGAAGTGAGTTTTCACTGATACAGATTTTTTCTTATTGAATTGTTTATGAGTGTCAATTTTTTGAACTGAATTTGATTTGATTCTCATGTAATAACAGAGGTCGAGGAATGCTTTCATGAGAAACTCCTACCAAGCAGATTTATGCTGTGTGCTTTAAACTATTTATGGTATTTAAAGTATAGATTGATTGTTCTATATTAATGTTTAATTGTAAATGCTGATTGTTACGTAGAAGATACTTTTCTTGGTTATTCGATAAATTTCCGTTTTAATTCTTATTATTCTATTAATTATCCAGTTTTAATTAAATCGCTCTTTTGATAAGTTATGATTTAAAATAATTTATTACCGTTTTGGTTCGTTGGTAATTTATATAAATTGTGCTTAGTAGATGGTTCACCTTGTGCATTTTAGAGAAAGGGTTGTAATTGCCCCAAGCAAAATCAGTTTGTAAGGACATAAAAGCTTTGTTAACGTAAGAGGTTATACATATAACGAGTAGATATTTACATTTTTGATTGCAATTTGTGTAGTTTTAACGTAGCTGAATTATCATTCCTTTGTGATGTTAATTAACCCAGCTCACGTTGTCAGAAGCAAAAATTAAACTTCATAATTTTTCGCAATTTGTGAAAGAAATTCTCGGAGCGCCTTTCTCGAGTTTCAATTAATCGCCAAAAGGGAAAGAATTACACTCAGGCTGACAATTTATCAGCTATAGCATCGTCTAATTTGGTTCTGTAAACTGATATCGACTTTCAATTTAGTGCGGGGAGAAAGATACGTTTTTCAATTTTCTGAAGCACTTCGATTTTGTATGCAAGTTATAATGCCAAGCTCATTTTGAAATACGAAATGAGTTTTCTAATAGCGGTTTACCAACATAATCTTACGGCTCGCAATAAAATTTTAATATTTCAAAATAAAACTGCGGTGTTCATTCATTTACGGCAATCTACGCCTTTACGAGTTGCGCCATTATTAAAGATTTTATCAAGAACACTTTGCCTTAATTCTTTACATAAGATATCTCGATTAGGAATAAAAAAATGTTTATTCATTATACAGTGCAGCAACTTTGTCTTTTGCATAAGGAACAGAGACAAATTAATTTTTTAATAAAAATATTCGTCTGGATTAAATTAAAAAGAAATTTAATAAAATAAACAATAATAAAGGAAATTTGCTCAAAGGGATCTTTTTATTTTCATTTTAACGAGATTCCTTTAATAATGAAGTAGTTTTGTTTCAATTTCGAGAGTAATTGTTCATAAAAGCGAGTGATTGTATTTATTGCACATAAAAACATTTTATTTTAGCTTGTTTTAATGCGGCTATTGAAGAAAAGTTACAATTATGGTTTACAAAGTAGATTTTAAATTAATAATCTTGATTTAAAAATTTTATAGGCTGTTGTACTAATCTTCAAAAAAGGGAAATGGGAATTTTTTAGAGTATAATAAACCATCGTGGAAACTTTAAATCCCATCTTTTTCTCGCTGAGCAAGTAAAAGTTAGTGTCATTGTGATCCTTGAGACTTTCGAACGTACTTAATCTATTGGGGTGTAAGAAATCAGCGAGCGCTTTTGTCTTTCTTCGGTAAATTTTGCGGAGGTTCTGAGAACAATGGGATGTCGTCTGCATATAATGGAGATATAAGTATCGTTATTAATCCGCTATCTCGTGTAGCGCGCACAACACTCTCTTGCGCTTCACGCCTGGCAAACCCCGGACAAAGAACCGAACACGACACGCTGTAGTCAAAGGACTTATTTACATCGTTATGTTTCTCTGCAAAATAATGCGAAATACACAGACGTATTTAAGTCTAACTTTTTGCCCCTCGTCGAATTTGCGCTGCTGTTTCAAAGATAATGTGGGTTCCGGGGCTCCCCATCCCCAAAACGCCATCTACAACCATGCATTGAGCATCCAGGGACTTATCAAACTTTTTAGGTCCCTCTTTGACTGTAATCGTTGGGAAATGTGAAATTTATTTGTACTATACTTGTCGCTCCAACAATACACGGAAAACACTTTATCATACTCTCTTTTATTTTATCGACCTCCAGAACTTATTGTGTTAAATTTATTATCTTTAGATGTCTTATTAGAAAAGGGAGCAAGCTTTTTCGGGCTTGTTGTTTTTTGTCGACAAATTCCTCAATTGTTAAGTTGTTTCGGAAAGAACTGAGGGATTATTATGGTAATTCGTAGCGTTTTAAACGAACAATCCCTTCCTGCTGCTTTCCATTATTCGAACGTGTTAATAACGAAAATGATTTAAATATTTCTAATTGCTCTTAAAAGGCCATATTATAACAAACATTCGTTCACTACATTTTCTCTATAATTATCGTCAAGCCCATAAAGTGGTTGCGGTTTACTTTGTTTGAATTAAAGCGAACATTATAGAGGGGTTCTCATTTATTATAAAGTTATGAAATATTTAAATTCCTCTCCATTTTATCATAAAATATTAATAATGCCCTTAAAAATTATTCTCACAACAATATTCTGTATCTTTGCTTGTAAGGAATGCTGTTTTGTGTATTTAATGATGTTAAAATTTGACTTTATAATGTAAAACCGTCATAAATATCATCCATCCAATTAACTAAAATATATGTCTTCATGTGGATAAATGTCAGAGGAGATATTTCTCATTATTAAATTGAATCATAGTTATGAACAAAATTCGATAAAACCGTATAAAGTTCTGTTAATTAGGTACACTCATTTTAAAGCATTTATTGGGCACATCGGGAGGATCATAAAAGTGGTTTAAATAAAATTTCCTTTCTATGGTAAACAGTTTTGTGTATGGTATTTTAAATCGTGTAAACATACCAAACAATTGAAATATTCTAGTCCAGTAAAATAAGGCGAAATTAAGACCAAACCTCGGAATAAAAGATACAAAGCTGAAAATCTGCATAGACCTTTATCTCGACGTTATGACGACGGGCTAGTAAGTCTCATAAAATATCGTGTCCGCTAGTCAAGTTATTAAAGGTGAAAGATCGATTTTTTTACAAATATCTCGCTTCCTATGGCTTGTATGCGTTGGAGGTTCTTACAAAACTTGTAGGGCATAAAATTCTCTACAAAATTGGTTCTATGCATTTTTCTGTATGATTAGTCGTTTTCGAGATAGAGCGCGGAGAGTGGGAAGCGCGCGTCCGTTTATAGGTTAACGCTATGTAAACTGCGGAACCAGATGCATAGTACACTTTCGAAGTTAGTTATATTATTATTGTCATTATTAAAGTCAACAAACTATTACTGAAATAAAATATTTTGAAGCCGACAACAACATTATTGCCACCAGCACCAGACGAACTATTAAATAGAATCTTTTGAAATTTCAACAAAGATAGTGACGTGAACTGTGGATGTAGGAAAGTAGGTTGCGGTGCTCCACATTTTGTGGTCAGTATCACGGACAAGCATGCTTCAACACCTCATCAATATCAAATGATTTTGATACAGAAAATGAATTTGTTCCTTAGAGCCTTGAGGTTTTAGAATCCAATGTGACGGAAAACAAGGATGACGATAAGAATCCACAAATTGAATTTGGGCGATCAGAAGAAGACAACGACAACAAAGATGAGAAATCTTGAAACGCATGCTTACTGGTGATAGTATTTAGAGGTGAACCGAGTAGCTTCTGATACTATTCACTAGGAGGTTGTCTATTGCATTATATCAATCAGTACAACATGGATTAGGTCTATCGAGGATACCATGTCAAAAAACCCGCCTTGTATTCTACCTCAAACAATAATATATTTCATTATATAATTCGTAAAGTATGCTATGCATCTGGTCCCGCAATTTACATAGCGTTAACCTATAAACGGATGCGCGCTTCCCACTCTCCGCACTCTATCCCGAAAACGATTAATCATACAAAAGCATGCATAGAATCAAACTTGTAGAGAATGTTATGCTCTACAAGTTTTGTAATAACCTCTAATGACATGGGAGGCATGTAAAGCGAGATATTTACATAAAACCGATTTTTGTGATCTTTGATATTATGACTAGCGGACACGATATTTTTCAGCTTTGTATCTTTCATTCCGAAGTTTAATCCTTATTTTACTGGATTAATAGGCAATTTGGCACATGCGCAGTCAAAACTTTAAGGACCGGTATTTCTATCTTTGATTAACTATAATCAGAGTTTAATTACCATGAATAAATTTGTAAAGACAGTTATATCTATAGAGATAAACCTCTGACTAATGTTATCACTAATAAAAGTATCGGACCTATAATGCCGTCTGTAATATTGCAAATAATATTTTGATACCACTGGTTGGACTTTAAAGATTTATTTCGCGATTTGTGTACGCAGTTTCTCAAAATAGCAAAACCAAAATCGGATTCAGCAATTTGAAGTCGATGAAAGCGATGTTTATATAAACCTTTAGTCGAAAGCAGATGTTTGCTAATACACCATTCCCAAGATGCAGCATGCCAAAAATTAACTAAAACTTTCTTATCTTTTAGATATCTAGGAGCAGAACACGATATAGAGATGTAATCATCTGTGTGGTTGCCATTTCCAATTGACAAACGTTCTTGGTTTCCAGAATTCCCTTTTGCAAATTTACCCGATATTTTGCAACGTAACTAAAGGTTTTTGTCTCAAAGTTGTTCACAGGTAGCAGAAACATGGATTTTGCCACTTACTAGAATGTACCTGTCAAGATTTCTCCAAATATACATTCATACAGTTTATATAATCTTTTCGACTGCATTTCGATACATAAACAAAACAAGCAAGCTTCAAGCTTGTTTTAGTCAGTAAAAACGAAAACCGGTCCTGGAACGTGCTGCAGATGTTCCAGTCTAGCAATAATTTGGTTTGTATACAGTTAATTGTTTTGTACCTTTTATGTTTTTTTGATAAATTTCGGCTGCCTTGAATATTAGGGTTGTGAAGGATCTAGAAATGTTCTCAAAATCTGTCTGATGAACAAAACCAGTCACTTAGGAACATCTACATACATACTGTGTACTTGCGTCAACTCCCATCTTCTAATTCAGGATGAAGGGCAAAGGTCTCTTCTTTTGAAAAATCTAGTAAGAGTAAATTATAGATTGGTATGGAAGAAATAGCTACACTTAAAGAACTCTGAGTCTCAAATGAACTAATTGGTAAATCACTGGGTCCAACCAATTTCAAGTAAATTTTTGTTTCAGTCGAATGAAGAAAACGTCGCGGCTAACCAGCTTATATGTACAAAAAGAAGGGAAATAAAGCTTTTAAAAGAAACTATGTGATGAAAACAATGTTACCTAGAAAAATTAATTGTTTTTAAAAAATCATGCATCAAATACATTTCTTGAGTCATTCATGTTAAGCTGAATAACAAAACAGATCTCAAAATCGTTATCTTAAATAGTTTTAGCATCAGGGTTACTTTTACAGTTACAAACTAAAATGTATAGTGAAAGCAAATGGAAACCTTCACAATACCTCAAGATGAAAAAAATAAAATTCAGTTTCCATATAGGTTAGAAATAGAAATAAAAATTCCACTAAGTGGGAAAACACATTTGAGTAAAAAACTACATTAATTGGAAGGGGTATGTGTAAACCTTATTTTAATTAATCCAAGTTACCTTAATTAAACAGCAAACATTCAAAGTAAATATATAATTAAAAAGGAACCTAACAGAATTCTGACTTACTAGCAACTAATTGTCGAGTTCATTAATGAGAAGAAGAATTTGACAGATTCTTAAGGAGTAAAGAAAAAGAAGAAAAGAGAAAAGAAAAAAGAAAAAGAAGAAGAAAAAAAAGAAAAAGAATAATCCATCAAATTTATTCCGAATATAAATAACAATTTACTTGTTGTAGTTTTAAATTAGTTGTGTCTATAGTCATTTACAAAAACATATGTAGGTAGGAACATGAGCCCAACAGCTCATTACGAGCACGATTAGTAGGGTAATTTCACAAAATGGTCAACCCATTCCCAAAAAAGTCATTGCTTTACTTCTTGGGTTTAGGTTACAGTTAGTGTTTCAAAAAATAACTACAAAGTTACATTTTATGAATTTTTTTATTAGTATCTAGTTGCATTTCCTGAATCACTGAGTACAGTTGATGGTTGAATAGCAGCCGGAGCCATAAGAGAGACTATATCTGAATATTTTGGTGTCCTTAAAACTTTTACTTTTTAAACTACCACAGATACCATCTCTTCTAATTAGAATTATAATACTTTTAGTTTTCAAGTTTAGAGTTTTATCAAATTCAAATAGTACCCAAAAAATTATGTTGGTTTCTTGTAAAATCGCAACTGAAAAATCATTTTCTGACATAAATCAACATTTGTTTAGCTGGTTAAAAAATATGTGGTCGCTTTGATAACTGCTTCACATTTTGTTTAATTATTGGGATTAGACGTAGAAAAGCTACATCTATTTACTGCAGATGTAGCTTGAAATGCAAAATAGAGCTATAACAATGTAAAACATTACCATATTATAAGAATCCGGCAAATGAAAACGAAGTAAACAGAGCAAGTCGTAGTAATAATATAAAAGAATCAAACAAATCAACAATGAGGAATCCCTTAATTAGGGAAACCTGTGAGGTTCCTGAAACATTCAAAGTAAAATAAAATCTGCAGATGCTGCAAGTCTTAGAAACCTCACCTTACTTTATACTATGTTGATTCGACTGCTATAAACAATTTTGATGGTACTATGGAATTAAACAAAGTTTGGAGTTTCGTTAAAGCTATCTCTAATTACAACTGCACTTTGCACACTTTGTTCCGTCGCATGGAAAGGCTTCATTGTTAATTGCGAATACATTATCAGCAGATTATTATAATGTACGAAAAACATAACCTACCCTGTATTTCGCTTTGTACCTTTTCTGTATAGGAATTTTTGCAATTCTACTCCCAGACACTTAATTCCCAATACGAAATAATTTGAAATCTTAAACGAACGCGAAACTAGGGTTAATTTGCAATTGAAATAATTCAAAAATGCGCAAAGATAAAAACGTACCATTTTCAATAGATGACAATTTGAGATCTATAGCTCCTTTAGTCGTGACATGAGCATAGATAAGTTTGCACGTTTACGCATAGCTTTGAGATCGCTGCAAAAATCCTTGCACGAAATGTAGGAATTTATTAGAAAACTTTTTTTTCGTTCAACTCATAAAAGCCATTCAAATTTAGAAAACACTTTCGACAGTACGAACATCTGGCGTGTTTCTGTCTAAGAACTCAGTCATAAACCTTAAACGACCTAATTTTGCAAACGAGTTAGATTTTAGATAGTGCAAGTTACCAAAAAACAGAAATTTATATTTGCTCTCACGCAAATGAAATTTTTGGAGGTCAAAGAATCTAAAACGTAAAAGTTTATAAACAACGGTGCTAGTTGCAATTCTAGGGGAAGTAGTCCTCGCCGTGAATTTGAGGACATCTCTTTGATAAATGCCAGACGTTTTAGGCATTGTGCGTGAGAACCTAGAAGACCATCTCATCAAAGATCGATCTCTATAGCTCCAAAGGTTTCCCTTTCAAGGTCGTATTTGTCCGAGTTTTAGATCTTTTTCTGTGGTTTTTTTCGTAGAATCTTTTTTCGTGCCCCTTTCGATGTTGCATCCATCGTTCTGGCACCTATGCTAACCGTGCCGGAAACGTCCGAAACAAAACATATTTCCTTTTTTTTGCGCACGCTACACTGGTTGGTAACCAGGCGGGTTCTCAGAATCTTTCTAATATCGTTTACAAAGAAGAAATACGTCGCTAATGGAACTTCGGTTCCACAGTTTGAAATTTTTAAAATGGACTTTTCCGAAAAAGGCGGAAATTAACCGAATCGCGTCGAGTTTTCTGTGGAGGGTAGATGGATGCCTCTAGATCATTGAATATGTTGTCGATCCCAGCTTCAGGGCAGTTTCAGTGGAGATTCGAAAATCTGCCGTTTGCCTAAACGATTTTTATTTAAAATCGGTTTACACTGGTGGACGGTGTTGGCAGGTCTGCATCGAGAGGCGAAAATAGGATCTATGTGTCACTCATAGTTTCCGAGCTAAGGGTCATTAGCAGTTTTGCTGCTGCGGCTGGTTGTAGTTTTTTAAGTTTATTGTTTGTACGGCTAATATGTACATAAATACACATCTTTCATCTTTGAAATGGAAGTTTTTATTTTTATACTTAAAAATGAATTATATTCTAGTCAATATAACACTCAGCATCGGAGGTTTTACACCCGACTCAAGCATTTTTACGACCAACGCAAACTTTCATGTCATCTATAATTCCATCCAATTACCTTATACAGTTGCTAGTGGTCGTATGTAATCATCTGTATACTTCAGAGGCGTGCGGTGCTATGATGCAGAGAGGCGGTTTCATCAGGCGGTACCCTTCAATACTTAAAACTCTACGCTACGCTTTTCTATATTGATCTATGTTATTTCGATATTGACGTATACGATTTATAATTTATCGCACGCCTTTGCCTAAGCGCTTTTGGTACCCTTTGATTTCGGTTTCTGGTGCAGATGCATCGTTGGCAAGCGTTCGCTGAAAGAAGTTCAATAAGCCAGACAAAACTTAGAAATCTGTTATTAATTTCTATTGAATCTAGATTGGCTGTCACTCTAGACTGCACATCTCTAATTAACGAATTTACTCAGTTAGGAGGGTAAAACTGTAGTAGGTTGTTGTAGTTGATAGTTGATATCATTATTTTAAAGTAGTTTTAGCGCCGCAGGCGTTGGCTTGAGTGCTGCAAGCTTTGCTTGAGCGCTGCAGGTGTTGTCTTGAGCGCTGCAGGCGTCGGCTTGATAGCTCCAGGCGTTGGCTTGATCCCTACAGGCGTTGGTTTGAGCGCTGCAGGCGTCGGCTTGATTGTTCCAGGCGTTGACTTGATCCCTACAGGCGTTGGTTTGAGCGCTGCAGGCGTCGGATTGATCGCTCCAGGCGTTGGCTTGAGCTCCGCAGGCGTCGGCTTGAGCCTTGGCAGGCGTTGGCCTGAGCGCTGCTGGCTTTTTAACTGGAAATATCTAGATAAAAATGAAAATTTCCAACTGATAACTGGTCATTTCTAGATGGCAATTAAAACCTTTCAGACAGCAATTAAAAATTTAGAGATGAAGCTTGAGCGCTCCGGGCGTTAGCTTCAGCTCTGCAGGCTTTGCTTGAGCGCTGCAGGTGTTGGTTTGAGCGCTGCAGGCGTTAGCTTGAGCGCCTTTCAAAATTAAAATAGTATTCATACATTTTGTGCAGTTTTTTTTAAATCATAATCGAAGGTTATTTTAAAGAAAAAACATTTAAGGGGCGGCATTGCAAAGACTTGCATCATGCTGAAAAACTCTACCGCACGGCCCTGGTATACTTAGCTCAAATTTCATTACTGGAAGTTATCTCATCGTTAAGAATCAGAGAAAATCTTAAACTCGAAAATTATGCTACTTGTAAAAGCTGCTATGAAATTATTTACAAATTGTTAAACCTTAACAAGAATAAACAATAAGAGCATAGGTGAGGTGTTTGGCAAAAAGCATTCAAACATATTGTTATAGTAAGTTATGTAAAATATAAAATAAAACTCTGTTTGCGACTGAATTTTACCTACAACCCGATGGAACTGTCCAGCAGTATCTATGGTTATGATAAGATTAAACATTGATAAACTAATAAGTGATTCTTACTGTACATCGTGGACAAGACTGTATTGATGATGGAAATAAACGACATCAAACTATGCAGCGCTTCCAATTAATGGTAATTAGGATAAGTAGGCATTGATAAATAATTAACCTTCTAATACGTAGAAGTGTATGTCGTTACCATGAAAGAAACCCTGACAAGCAACGGTATCGTTCGACGATCAACTTCTTAACGAACAGATTTCAGAAAAAGTTGTTTGGTGATGTATTGCTGAGAACTGCAGCCGCACAGTCTCATTAAGGTAGTAGTAATAGCTTATTACCGGCAATACATTTTGTTGAGTAAAAACCAAATGAATGATTAATACTGTTTCATTATTACGTTCCAAAGTTTCTTTTTATACAATATTGACATGCTGACATTAATAACAAATTACAAACTAGAGAAAAATAACAAATATGCATAGTAAATTTATCTACTCGTATTATGTAAGTCGATACACTTTGATTGTAGAAGTGCTGACTAGTACATTCCTGTAGAATGAAATGTGACGCACTTCTTTTAATATGTTGCAAATGACCTAGAAAGTTTCGTTATTGAAAATAATTTATGTTGAAATTTTAGATTTGATTTAATTTTATGAAAACTGGAATTATGTTTTTAACTGAAAAATAATCTGTTTAATCCAAGATTAAACACCTCTTTTCCAATAAAGAAATTTATGATGACGGTTGGCAACATTTCAGCAGATCAATGTCTTTCTATTTTGCAATAAATTCAGCATTATTCAGTTGGAATAGAAAATATATCTCAAAAGCCGAACAGATGCTAGAAGACTGCAGTACCACCGAAAAACATTGATGCTGCCTACAATTTGATTTTGGAAGGTAGACGAATCAGTCTTAAGCGAATATCAGAAACTTTGAACATCCCATATGAATGCGTTTTTCATATCGTTCATAATCAGTTAAATATGAAAAAAGTATCAGCTAAATGTATATCAAATGCCTAAATGCTGATCAAAAACGAATTCAAATGATCTTTAGCCAACTTGAAGATGGCTTTGAATTCATCCTTATGATTCAGAGATCAAAAAATGTCCATAGAGTAAAGACATGCTGAATCTTCTCGGCTCAAAGAATTTTGTCGAGAAGTCTGTTGGAAAAGTTTTTGCCTTTGTTTTCTGGGATAAGGGTGAAATAATTTCTACTGATTCTTTGGAACGAAGAAAATTCTTTCTGACCAAAATTTTTTCTTCCGGACTATTATATGTTGGCACATTCAAGAAAACCTTAAAAAGGATAAGGATATTTGTCAAACGAGATGGTAATAGATACTATAGAAACCTGGCTTGTAGACCAAGAAAAGGAATTATTTCCAAAGAGTTGGGTTACTTTATGAACGTTGCGTTAAGTGCATAGATTTGAAGGGTTATTATTTTTTAATAAACGCCATAGTTTGACATTTGTTCAGAAATTGTTTTTTTTTCTGAAATGTTATTTTACACATGCTGTTGTTTTTTTGTGGCTGAGGTCTCAGGTCGAGGTTGCCTTGGGCCCCATGGCTTCAACTATTATGGCCATTCTACCGCCAACTAGAATTTAACCGAACCCGAGGTTTTCCAATCCGCAACCATTGGGTTGATAATCAGATGCAAACTCTGATCCTAATGATTTTTCCCGTATAGGATTCCTATTGTTGTAGTAACCTGAAACATCCTGTATAAGAACAGAAAGTATAGAAAATTTTGCGAGTCTGTATTTTTTGAATTTACAGATTTTAATATAAAAAATAACTAATAATTGTCTATTAGAGAAATTATAGAAACTAAAACCATTTTAATAATTTTTTATAAGGGGTTCTATAAAGGTAAATTAAAGTTGACCCGATAATACATCAGAGCTGTAAACAACGAGTTGCATTTTAAAAAGATATCTACCGGCAGAGGAAAAACATTTTGCACTTTGCTTCAAACTTTTCGAGATATTGCTTTAGTGAACTACTAATAAAATAGAATGTTTATCTACGAAATAAGTTTACGTGTCAGTGTAAACTTGCATATCTCATAAAAAGAGTCTTCATAACTTTATCATACACGTATGTATACTAAAATAGAATTTTGTAATTTCTGTGTGCTTGCAAATTTGATTCGTGAAATTACTAAAGTTTTCTATTTAAAAGTATGTAGTTCAATTGCCAGATAATATTATGCTGTTACAAAATGGGGAACTATCAAAGGTATTATTAACGTTGTTTATAATTTGTGTGATTGCTTTTGCTTCTCAAAGTTGCAAAGATCGCGAAGAAAAAGCTAATTATACCAAGGCCAATTGGGAAATTTGACGAAATTTCAGAACAGGTAATCATATAGCGCCGAAACCATTAGGTTTAGATTCTTCTCGCGGTTACTACATATACAAATTATTACAGCCGTAAGATATCAGAACATATCCTTTGGTAAAAATTATGGAACGCCCTGTGTTATCGAATATAATTTTAGAGTCCAGGAAACCTTTCTGTACTATTTGTTATGATAAAACCTTTTTATATTTTTAGAAATAACGACCTCATCATCTGATTACAGACCGTTGAGATATTTTTTAAGTATAAAAACATGCCAAAGTCATCAACAAAAAATTGACAGATGATGGTATTTGAAAAGTAGCAGCTTTTGTGTGGCAGCAAGTGGTACGAAACTGTCAACAGTTAGAAGAGCTTCAAAGAGGCCCTTCAGCATTGAACCCAGTAAAATAGCGGTTTTAAATTATTCAATTTTGTATCCCAACGTTAGTAAAACAATAATTTTTTGTTAGTCTTACTCTGAGATGTAAGAAGGTTACAATATTCCTTGAAATAAATTTTCGACAAAGTATAAGGAGGAATATTTGTTTTGTTAAGCTGAATAGTTTTTTTTAAAACAAGTTAAAGGTGATGTTAAAATGGTTTCATAATAATTTCCGACTGTTTTATTCAATTTTTCAGATTCCCATTAAGGTTGTCGTTATATGTAGGAATTTACCTTCAGAAATATAACTGCATTTTTCAAATAAAATTCATAGATGTTTAGGAATAAATCAAGACATACTTGAAATTCAAGGAACAACAAAAAATCCTTAAGAGTGACAAATAGCTGAAAAATTTTTTACAAATGTTTAAAATCCCAAATATGTCAACCATAAATCCTCAAATTTATCTACATAAAGATAAAGCTAGTAGAGCTATTTCCTATAGTTGAATTCGAAGAGTTTCTTATATCTGTCATACAGTCTTGGCCAGCGTCCAACTTGGATGAAGTGAAAGTAAAATTTAGAATATTTCTCGTGGTTTATGTCTTGCAGCGACGAACTTGGATTATCTAGCGGTCATATAAGAAAAGAAAGACTTATTGCTTCGCTGCGGAGCTTCAATAGTAAAACAGAGGTCGAGTAGTAGCTGCAGGATACATGGGAAGGAACTGCCTAGAAGACTAAATATCCTGCTGCTGGAAGCCGGACGCTGGATTTTAATTAAACCACGAAAAGGAGAAAAACGAAGGGCTCGCGACTAAGAAAGAAAATCAAATAAAAATAAGAACCAAGTAATGGCGCACCTTGTTGCTACTGATGCTTCCGTTCGTCCTAGTTTCTGCGTTCAAGGAGCAACCGAGATAGATTTCGTAATGTATGTAATAGAAGACATGGATGCCGCTGTTCGTAGCGTACCCCATATCCGATAAAGACTCATAAATATCACATTAGTGGCTCGTCGGTCCTCCGGCTGCGATGCGCAGCGCGAACATTACTTGCTCGTTTGCCGCAGCCTCTCCGCAAAAACCGACTGCGGCCGTTACCAACGGTTATATGCCTATCTTAAGCTTTTGCTCGTTCAGGATTATAGGTCCTAGCCTAACAGATCCCTCTCATTCCTTATTACGTGCGATCTATAGATTCATAAAGACGCCGACGCTATACTGAATTAAATTGCCGTGTGATTGTTACGACTCGGACAAATCGTTCTGGAAATTGGCATATCCACATACTTTCCTTCCGTTTATTACCTGATTTTTATTGTGGGAAAGGACAAATAGCGTTTTTATGAAGTCGCTATAATAATTATGACTTTGTAGGTCAAGTCGAATCTTTTTCATAAAACCCAGTGATAAAATGCTTTTTTTCGCACTGTAAGAATATTTTTGCTACATTTTTATGATTACTACCGATCATCATATATTGTTTTTGTCTAATATGCAACAAGTTTTATCTTTATGAAAAACAAACTTAAATGAAGTTGTCCAATTTTGTCGTTAGTTATGTTTGTTTTATTATACGTAATTTTATTTGGCTTTTACTTATCGACAAACACAGAAATCTGGCTAAAATAAACATTTGTATTTCCTTTACCGCGTTGAAAGATGAAATGAAAATTCTGTTCTGCATTTAAAACGCGTCTAGAGTTCTGGGTAGAGTGCAGTTTGACGATTCTGATATTCTTCTTTGAAGTGTAGTGGATTTAGATGTGCAAAAGTAATCGCTAGGACAGCATTCAAATGGCAATGACTTCAAAGATGGTAACATTAACACGAGCAATTCCTACCTATTTATTGTTATCATTTTGTGGATTTATCCACAACAATATATAATATTAGAATAAAATTATATAGGTTATGAGTGATGACATGATTTTCCCATTGACTTTGATGCCTATATTTTCAACATCGAGTCTATGGGGTTGTTAAATTAATAATCCCAACGCTGTTTTAGAACATTTACATAAAGGATATGAAGAAGTTTCTAGAATTTATTCATAATTGCAATTAGTACCAAAGTCGGCGTAGTTGTAGACAACGGCTTTTCATTTTAGGAGCGGCAAATTGCACTTCATTTGGTAGTTATCACATAAATCTTAACTACTTGGTTTTTATTAAAGAATAACGACTTTTAAATAAAACATCTCTTATGACAAAATTCATTTTGTTATTCCTTTTGTGTTTTGTGAAAGCTTTTTAAACAACACACGGTCAAAACACATGACGTGTACGTGTAGTCGGTGTCAACAGATACCCATTTTCGTACTTGTGGTTCTGTAAAAGCGTTTCAAGAACATTGCACTTGCAAGTTCAGCTTAATTACATGAAATGACACAGTTGTATGATAGAAATGAGTTTGAACTTTCATAAAAATTATTATGTCTAGAGAAATGTTTATAATAGTCACTTGGAACCTAATTTGGGCTGTATGGAGGTTGTCTAATTTCTGGAAGTCCGCTTCAGTCACAAGAACTAGATTCCTCGATTAACTTCACCTTTTTGTTTTTCTTTTTTGTGCTTTTCCGTTGAGGGGGGAAAGGAGAGTTGCTGTTCGATGTGGGACTCTTACGCATTAAAACCTCTTCCTTTCCTCGTAATCTTCTGGAAGCGCTCTGTAAAACGTAACATCAGGAGGCTTTCTCTGTCTGTTAGCTTTTTGTTCTTCGATATGCCTATTACCTGATCTTATTTGCTAGTTAGTCTTATGCATCGTTCTGCGTTTGCGTTCATAGAATGTACGCTCTGTTGTATAATATTTTGGACAATACGTACATGTGCCAAAATCGATCTTTATTGACCTCCTTGAGAGATAGTCTCTAATAATGTTAACAAGATATTTAGAAATATCTGTTTCCTAGCTTTCTCACAATTAATTTTAAGGCTGCACTATTAAATGCGTTTTTTCGTACATTGACCAACAGAAGAGTACATCATTTCAGATCCGTATTAGCATTTTTGCCGTTTTTACAACATAGTTGATAGCATCGTTTGCAGAGATCTATTTTTTGGAAGCTTTATTGCCTTTTATATAGTCCTCCCTTATCTTCAAGTTCTTCCAGTAGTCTAGTATTTATAATGTTTTCATACATCTTTCCTATTACATCGATTAGGCACTCCATCTTTTGGTGTTCTTTTTGGCTTCTGAAGTAAAATAAGCTTAGATATTCCCCAGGGGTGTGGGTGATCAGTTTTCTTACCTTGGTTATTATAGCTTCGTGTATAATAATCTAATTGGTGAATTATTATTTCTTTTGCCGCTTCGGTGGAGTTGCGTTTTTTATTTTTTTTGCACTCTGTTGACACATCTTCATGTCTTCCTGTTTCTTCTCCTTCTTCTGCTACTATGAATAACTTTTTAAATATTTTAAGTTTATCTGCAACCATTAGATCGATTTTTAAGTTGATTTATTACAATTTCATACACATGCCTGACAGCATTTTGCTCTAAATCTCTGTTCAGCTCTTCCTACAGCTCTTAATATATCAGAATGTAATAGTTTTCTTGGCTGCTTGTATAGCGCTCTATGATGCTGCACGTACACTGAGCTGTAGTGTTTTTTCTTCTTTGCAAAATCTTCCTTGTATTTATTTTTCTGCAGTTTCTCTGACATCAGCAATAAGTATCAGTTCTAGCTAGTTATTTAAATTTTCTTGTGTTGAAGTGTTGTGATATTCTTCATAATGGAAAAAACTGAGCACCGTACCGTAATAAAATTTCTCACGAAGCAAGAAAATTCTCTGACTGATATAAAAGACCGCATGTCAGCAGTTTATGATGAATCTTCCCCATCTTATAAAACTATAAAATTATAGTCTAAGCAATTTAGTGGGGTAGGGATCTCTAGAAGATGATGCTCGCAGTGGTCGTCCAAATTCTGCCATCACTGAAGAAAACGTCCGAAAAGTTAAACAATTAATCTTAGAAGATCGACGAACTTGGATTGCTCAGATTTCTAAGGCTGTGCAGATTAGTAGAGAACGAGTTGGGACCATAATTCATGACCGTTTGGTGATGTCAAAGGTCAGCGTTAGATGGGTGCCGCGAATGTTGACTCCTTTCGATAAACAACGGCGAGTGGCAATTTTTGGATATTTGTAAACATCAGGAGGGAAACGTTATCAGAAGGATTGTAACGGGGGATGGATGAAACATCGATTCATTATTATGATTCCGAGAGCAAGCAAGAATCCATGCAATGGAAACACAAAGGATCTCCAGCATCAAAGAAATTCAAAGTCCAACCATCTGCAGACAAGATTATGGCCACAGTTTTCTGGAACTGTAAAAGAATCTTATTGAAAGATTACCTACCACATAAAACTAGTATGACGGGAAACTGCTATGCTGAAGTTTTGAGAAAATTGCAAGATGCAATAATAGCAAAACGGAAGAAGAAACTCGAAAATGAAATTTTGATTTTGCACGATAACGCATCCGTTCACACAGTTCGTGTTGTGAACGGGATGTGTTGAGTGAATTGGACTTGAAAAAATTAAACCATCCCTCTTATAGCCCAGATATAGTCCCCTGCGACTGCTTTCTGTTTAGAAGATTGAAACAACACTTAAGAGGACGAATATTTGTTAGCGATGATGAATTAAAGTAGGAAGTTGAAACCTTTTTTGAAGAACAAGAGGAAAATTTTTATTTTGATAGTTTATTTTTGTTGATATCTAAATGTGAAAAGTGTATTGAACTCGAAGGAAATTATATTGAAAAGTAGTCAAAGATCTTTGTTTTATTTCAATTGCTTCATGCTTAGCGTTTTGTAATACTTTTTCTTCTATACCAAACTTAATTATTAACAAACAATTCACCTACTTATTTACTTTGCTATACCTTAACTGCGAAACTTGAGGTCACAAGTCTCGAACCCTTGGATTATGTTCATAAGCTTCGAGTTTGTCTAGTCCCATGGATGAAGCTTGATACCATTACAATGGCCTGATCTCTACAGAAATCAAGTAACTATTACGGTTTGAAGTTAGTTTCTCGATCGTTGCTTAAGTTCAACTGCTGCCATGGATATTATTGTGACTACAGTAGTAACCATGGCAATAATCCTCTTGTTAAACTTAACCAACGATTAAGAAACTGAGCTTAAAAACCTGGAGGAGAACAAAGTCAAATCGTTAGTCACCGCAGGTAGCCTGTTTGAAAGCGAAGGTGATTGTCGGCTACCGTAGGCATCACTTTTAGTATGAAGGTACCAGTACATACGTCATCCTGGGATATGTTCTTTGACGAAATTTGATTGATTAGAGGTTATTACTACAAAGTGATTTTGATTTTGTCTGTTTTTGATTTCTTTTAATTTATCGTTACATGAGTTTGGGCATTCATGGTTAAAATAATTGGGTTAGAGTATAGATTGGAAGTTTGTAAGGTGTCACTGTTTCGTTTCCTTGGATCCCGTCACGAGATGGGATCCACAACATGATTTCTATTTGAATATCTAATAGGCCTTACCTTTTTTGATCATTTCTTGAATTTGTGATTTTTTAATGTCTGTTTTGAATTCAAATATCAGGATTATTCTTGTTAACGTTTTATTATTCTAGATAGTGTTTCTGACCTTTATTTACCTTCAATAACGTTAATAGAATGTATCTGGCTGTGGATTAAGTAATTGCGCCATAGTTCAGATTTTTTTTATAAAAGTTCCATTGTTTGACTGGAAATTTGTTATATTGTTAGCAGTCGACTCGAACTTTTGAAAACTGCCTTGATGAGTGTTGCTTAATGTTTTTCCAAATACCAGATCAGTGTTGTATTTTGTCCAGCTTATCTATCAATTTACACTAGTACAGGTTAGAGAAATAAATCCGTATGACGTAGTAAGTTGTTTCGTTTTGTGTGTTTTAATATGGGAGCTACTACTAACGCATACAACCAAGAAGCTACAGACAAAAATTTTCTGATCATCAGAAAATTGATATTATCATACCTTGGACCTCTTTCTTTTGTAGTGTGCGAGGTCATTCAGTGATTCTTGCTCGTCTAGTGCAGTTAGTAGATAATTTTATTTTGACAATTTTTTTAATTATGTAATTATAACCTAAATATGCTTTATAAGGGTTAATTGAAGTATGGTAGATATCTACGTAAATTTCTGTTATTTTCATTAAATTTCTGCAGCACAGTTTTATATGTACGAATTCGCTCACGTTAGTATAATAATAATAAAATAGGAAGTTATACTCGTGCAACGAAAATACCGAACTATGCAGGTTTACATTGTTTTAAAGGATTATGCAGTGCACTACAGCTACCACGTATGCACGACGAATGTGTTTTGTAAATTCCAACACATTACATGTTAAGCTACCTAGAAAAAGAGGAACAGATTTTCATGGATCAGGGTTTTACAGCATAAAAGGGTATGTGTGTTGAAAAACTTTGTGTTTATTAAAGTTACTTTATTATAACTTATAACTGAAATAATTACTTATCAATTAATTGGTTTGCAATAATTTCAAATTTCGGAATAGTTAATATGAGCAATTAGCTGCTAACAAGAACTTTCTTTTTAATAGAAGAGGAATATAGGTGATAAATGTGTTCATCACAAGGTATCTTTTATTAAAAAACAAGGAAATCAGAAGGATGAATGTCAAAATGCGAGTTTTTAGATACTACAGAAATCTCTAGAATTTATTAATGGAGTTCAGTTTCTGAAAACAAAAAAATCGTCTGTTTTCCTATTGGTGTTATACATATATTTTTTTTTGAATAGTATACGTGTTGTATTCTGTCTTATATATTTCTGAAAGTGTCACTGATCACATAGTCTTACGCCTTACAAGGGGAGTTTATTTCAGTATTGCACGTTGTTCTTTATATTATCTAAAAAAGTTTCCCAATTAATTGTTCAACTGTGTTACAGTTTGATGGACATAAACATCATTTGTATGCAAAAACGACTATCTAATAATAGGACGATATTATCCTAATTAAACTGATTGAGTCTTTAATTATACCAAACACACTGTATAACAGGATTCAGTTACTCATACGATCGAGTGGTGTGGTTTCGATTCCCGGGTGGAACTCACATACACCATAATCTTACTGGCAAACCACCCGGGAAATTCTTCTAAATAGAAATGTTTTCGGACATTTGTGATGGTATGGAGTTCACCTCAGTCCGATACTTTCTTTACTGAGCCCATATCGCATAAGTATTTTAAGAAAGGAATCCTTTCCAAAAGGAAGGAGAAAGAATAAAAACCTAAATTTATTTCTGTAAAACTTCTCTAGCGTTTTTAAAATGCTAAATCCAAAAACTTTACAATAAACTGATCTCACTCAAAATTATGAACTCTGCCTACCACCCGCCATAGACTTACCGTGAGATGTTCCAGTCATGACTAAAGCTGCTACTTGCATTTTTTTGAGACAAAGGTAACTATAGTCAGAGTTGTTGATTCTACACATTGTTCATTTTGCCATTGGTAGGAGAGGCTGAAGTATTAAACAAAATATTGGTCCCTACTTTGAGATTCATACGAGAACTGACGTATTAAAATATTTAGATTTAAGAAATCTATGGTAGAATGAATTTAAAACATCAAGCTATAGAGAAAGAATAGAAAATGTATCCTTTTCTCGAACCAGGCAAGGATGTGCTAGAAATGCAATCTTCTAAAGAAACTACAACTCGACCAAATAATCTAAATCGTCGACATAAATGATTTTAGTCGGAAATTTACATTTCCAGAATTCTCACATTCTTCTACTGAAATCAAGATTTAAAACAATTCCAGACGTTGCCCAATATCACCAAAATGTACCTTCCAAATGGTGAGCAAAATTTTCCAAATTGTTGCAAATCTTACCTACTGCACTCGTATTTTTCCTAGATAAGGACTGTATCGTTAATTATGGGTACAACTTCACACCACCATAAATGATAGGCTGTGATTGTTTTAATCAATTGTCAGATTGACATTTGTTACTTGATGTATAGACATTCAAGTTTGTTAGTTCGTTAGTAAATTAAAAAATGAAAGGTTTATCAGCGGAGAAGCGAAGCTTAATTGTGTCCAGATACTGCAATGAAAAAGGTATGACAATGAGAAAGTTAGCGAAAGAAGAAAGTGTTAGTGTCCATGCAGTCCAAAATGCAATTAATAGGTTAGGAAAACATTTTACTTTGAATGATTTACCTGAAGACGGAAGGAAACCAGGTGCATCAAGTCCATATTTGGACAAGAAGATATGTAAATAATAAGGAACTGTCTGTCAGTGATTGTGCAAAAAAATATGGAACTTTGATCGGCATGGTTCAACAAGCTAAGAAAGGAAATGGTTTTAACTTTTAAGACTTATAAAAAACAAAAACAACCAAAGCGTAGTTCAATTCAAGCATTTTTTGTGAAAAGTCGAGCTCGGAAGTTAGACGAACAAGTTCTGTGCAAAAAAAATCAATGCACTATCATGGACGATGAAACGCACGTCAAACTTGATTACAAAACTCTACCGGGAGCTCAGTATTATACTGTAAAACAAGGAACGGAAGTGAGTAATGCAGATAAATCTATTTTTTGTGAAAAATGTGGAAAGAAGATATTGGTCTGGCAAGCAATTTGTCAATGTGGCATGAAATCGACTCCGTTTTTCACTCAACAAACAAAAAAGATTGCTGCCACTAATTCGAAAGCACGAGGTTCCAGTATTATTTTGGCCTGATTTAGCTTCGTGCCACTACGCTATTCCAGTTCTAGAATGGTACCTTCAACACAACGTTCCATTTGTCGATAAGATTATGAATCCCCCAAACTGCCCAAAAATCAGGCCTATTGAAAAATTTTGGGCGCTAATGAAAAGAAATCTACAGAAGACCATTCGATCAGCAGAGAATGTTTAACAATTCAAAAGAGAGTGGAATAGAGTAGCCAAAGCTATAGGATTATCTGTCGTCCAGAACCTCATGCAACATATAAAAAGCAAAGTTCGAGAATTGGGGAAAACCCTATAATTTTTTGTTAATGTAAAAATAAATGCAATAAAAATATATTACACATTCAAAATCTGTAGTCCTTTTTCAAAATATAGTCTGACATCAAATTTACAGGGCGCTTATTCTGTACCCATAGTTAACGATACAATCCTTAAATCTGTCTCCGATTAAAAAGTTTTAAAACTTCCAAACATTTTGTTGCTGCTTTAGATACTGATGTTATCAATACCTCCAATTGTTTTTGATAAAAAGAGTTAAAGAATTTCCAAAAATTAAACTTTTTTAAAGTTTTGCGTTTTATTTTGGGTAAGCAAAATTGATCCATTACTTCAAATCTTGACTTTAACAAGAACATTTGAAAATTAAAGAATATCTGTTAATCGTATGTCTACCGTTCGCTGACTGATTTTCAAAATTTCAGATTTCGGCAATGATCAAAAACCAAACATCAACTGAAAATTGATTTATGTTCAGTATGAATTCTAGCCTACATTTCGAGGCTAAGAATCAACGATTAGTGTATGTCGATACGATTTTTAAAATTCAGCTTCCAACAATAAATTGAGTCTGTTCGTTTTGTTTGTGCTTTTAAATAGTCTTCTTACTCTTCCAGTTACAGCTTTAAGTTGTACTTGCACGGATTACTTTTTCTAGGCTTGGCGTGATTTTAGAAGACCCTGGCTAAATTACATTTATGTTAGTCGTCACCAACATCTATTGTGTGGGAAATTCTAGAGCGTTTCATTACGTTTTTTAGCTTTATCTGTTTGCAGTTGAATTAAGAAAAGTTATAAATACAGCTTTTCTCTTTGGTAGCTCCACTTTTCTAGTAGGAGGGACTGATTTCTGCGTGAGATGACTTCATGGTCAAAACAGTTTCTTTTAGGATTTGTAGACTGATTTTCTTGAAAATCAAGCATAGATCATTTACCAACAATCGATATCCATATCTTGTTTTTTTCGTGTTCTCCTGAATGTCAATGGTGAAGACCACGTAACACAACAATTAAATTTCTGACCCTATTTTGCTGATGCTCTAAACAGAGTGAAGAAATTAGCCAGAGTATTTTGCTCAAATTTAAGTAGAGGCGTATGGGATCCTTAAGCAATGGATACTCTGGTTTTTTTTTGTAAAATACTGTAACAGAAATTAATATTAATAAAGCGAACTTTTTATTAATGTTATTTCATGATCTTTACGTTTTCAGTTCTTAAGCCTGAATTATTGCCAGACTTTTTTTTAGAACATCCCATTAGAGGATTAAAATAATGCGGAATATTATACAACATATTATGCTGTGATGAATAATATTAAAACCTTAACAACCGGAAATGTAATTAATTTCAAAATGCATTTTACATAATAACCTAATTAGCTTTTGTATATCCGATCAAAATTTATTTTTCAATTAGCTAATTATGTTTATGTCTATAAAATTAATGGAGTTTTTACGTTTCCGTATTCGGATCTTTTTGCCTTATTAAAATTCTGTCGTTTCCCAAATAACCCAGCAAGAACTGTCATTAGTGATCTTGAAATTAATTGATTTAACGAAAACATCGCCGATTCATACGTCATTGTGAAATAAAAAGGAAAAAGGAAGGAGAAATAGGAAAGGAGTAGCGGCAACTGTCGCGTCTCGTTTATTTTGTCAATGGGTCTGGAAAAAAGTGCGCGTAGTTTTATCGGTTTCAGACAGCCGGATTTTCTTTGTTGTTTATTCTTAGCAAGGAGCAAATTCTGGGATATAACGAAACGGGCGTCGAAGCGACAAAAACACGAAAGAACGATCGCACATGTGCTCACATGTGCGGCTCGCTCTTAATGAGATAACGCATGAGTAAATGGCTCCCTATAATTGGATATTATCCCAGCGCTGTACCGTAAACCCTGGAGATTTGTACCCTACTAACTTAACAACCACAAATGCACCCCATTACATTAAATTTAGAATTCAATGCTTACCAAGAAACTGCCTCGCCGTCGCCTGCTAATGTTTAGGCAACTATCGAGCGAGTATTGCGACGAAATGGTTCATTATTTACCGATATCTTTGATCGAAATCTTGAACGTTGTAGTTGTTCTTTGTGTGTAATGGAAGGGGGAGGTATATTGATTTCAGGTTCAGTAAAAATAAATAGTGCCTTGTACTCACTACAAGTTCATTCGGGTTGACGGCTTTATATTTATCAATCTCCATTTCCGGAAACTGCATTTCGCTACTGAATGCCTAGTAGATTTTTACCTTGGATACGTTCCGATTCTGTTGCATTTCGTATTCATATTTATTGTGTACCCATTTCTCTGATTCATATCGTTGTATTACAAATGATCCAATATACAAAACTTCGTATAAAGTGCACGTATTTTTATGCCTTCGATACAGCAAACTATTGAAAATCTTCGTAACGTTCTTATCGATAAAAAATTCTAATATTTATATGCAATAAACTTCTACAAAGCCAGGAGCGTTTTAAAGTACGTACGTAATAATATTTTTGATAACTTTACGAATAGTTTCTTAGGGCCGGCTTTAGAAATATAGAGAAGAGGTAGTCAATGGAAATAAAGTAGAAAATCCAATATGCGAAATCTTTACGCTGTGCCATGTAGTTGTCAGAAGAGTATTGGTCTAGACCCATCGGAGACAGTTTCGTTCTGCGGAAATTTGACGCAGAAATCAGAGCCTTATAAATGAAATGTCACCTCGCAGCATTTGAGGGTTGGTAGCACTGGCGCTTGTCATCCCTCAATGCCAACGAATGCCGCACTAGATTGCGAGATTCAGATGATTTGTTGTTGTTGACTTTTGTGTAAAGAAATACTTTCGAATGGTTTTTCACTAAAAGTTCCACCTCTCCTTTGACTTTCGTTTCAATAGAACATTTCCAAATAAAACGAAAACAAAATTAAGTACATTCAGTTTGCTTAGAATTTAAACTTTGATCTTTAACCCTTTTTGGAGGACGCTTAAACTTGAAATCTCTAGGAAGATTTCCGAGGCTTTAAAAGTAGTATTCGTATTCTCTTCTTTCAGTAGGAATATCGCATACACAGAGGTCATGAGTGCCGTAGCCCGTGAAATTGTGTTGTGTTCCGCCGTTCGGATGCCATTGAGGTTAAAGCCGGCACAACACTTAAAAAACTCCCGTTCCTCTGGAAACTTACATTTACATTTGTTCAAAAATAGATCTAAAATGTTAAAAAGTTCCTTTTAAGTCGTAATCTAATTAACTTTCCTTAATATTAAATTAAATATTTTGTTTGCTCGGATATTTTCAGGCAAAAAATGAAATAAATTAAACTTGAAATTAATATCTAAAGTTGAGTTTCGTGCTTCTCTCAAAAGGTGTGAGTAATAAAGTTAACGTTACCCCCTAGATGTTTGAACTGTTTTCAGCCTCGCGCGAACGAATTAAATTTAAGTAGACGAAAAGCTATATCCCTCACTGTACTTTCCGGTAATAAAATAAAGTCCAAAGTGTAATAACCCTTTATGATCTGCCGGTGACTTTAGACTGCAATAGTTCGGCCTTTAAGAACAGGGAACTACCGCTTCCGCTTCCAACCAGCAATTTCTAGCAACTTTAGAAGTCGAATTACACAGAGTTCGCTTACATTAAGTTGTCGTAAAAACTTAAGATCTTCAATTTCAATTTCAATTGAATATTGTAAAATGGGAATAATACGTGAGTTGAACTATTTAAGAAGTCGAGTGTAGGAAAACAAAACCTCGAAGAAGTATTCGTGTTCAAAAGTCAATCTAGCTAAAGAAACGCCGGGATAAAATTCCCAGTAGTAATACAGCTTTTAGTTTTTTGTTCTCGTATTTATTTGCATTTACATACAGAGCTAGCTTAATGGCAACAGTGAAACCAAGTAGTTCATTTTCCATTCCTTTTGTAAGCCTACCGCGGTTTAGTGACTCGTTTTTCTTCTTTTGAAGTCGAAATTGGGTTCCGTTTTCCTGCCAAAAGGTATTTCAAACAAACAGTGGAAAACACCGACATTATTCAGATTTTTTGCTACTTTCTTTCGCCTAAATGCCTTTAAATAAGTATTTTATATAACGAAAACACCTCTAAAAGCTGTGCTTTTTCTTATAAATTCATTTTAACTCCACTTGACATTTTATTTTTCTTAGGGGGACAAAGTTGTTAGAAATATTTGCTTTGACATTTATGAAATTTTTATAAAATTACCTGTCTATTTCTTTAACATTTCAGTTTTTCAAAATTAATTTTTTTTTCTTTTCTGATGGATATTCGGTTTCTCTAGCTTTTAAACGAAAAAAGTAAATAGAAACTTAGACATTCAGGACCCTAAGGCTAGTCCGGTTCACGCATTGTATCTATGTTTAAATCTACGACCCCATTACAGTCTCCTTCGTTAAAATAAAGTAAAATGCGTTCGAGAACACGTTCCGGGGAATGTTTCGATGTTTTGAACGACACACCATTTAGCAGCGCGAAAATGACCACATCTTCGGAAGTAAAAGTCTGCAACCGGGGAAGTAACGGTGTGCGAAATGAGATACTCCATCCCGGACCTACGTGGACATTCGCCTTTATCTTCCACCGGAACTGACTGCTTCCCTGGTAATGGTCCGGAAATAGCACTGTTTGAATATCTGCCTCCGACCTGGATTGCCTATTGCAGCCAGTTGCTAACCTTTATAGCTCCCGAGAGCGATTTTCATAATAATGTTGCCACGCGATCGTTTAACTACCTGCGCGATTTCATTCTAGAAGAGTTTCTTACACACTTCAACATATCACACTTTAGTTATGTTGGCGTTATAATTTTTGAAATAGCACGAACTCTCTCTGCATGCAAGGCAAATTGTTGTTTTCATTTTTGTAGTTCAGATGTTTTGATTGTACAAAAACTAATTAAAAACGAATCCTTTCTTGTGTAAAATATTCGGGTCAAGGTTCTCGAATATTTTATTATATTATCAGAGAAAGCTTTTCGTTCGTTTTGTTTGTTTTTGCCTTTTTTGTAATATAGATTTAATTGAATGAATGAGTATTTATTAAAACCAAAAAAGTGTAATTAAGTAAGCAAACATCTAGAATACACAAGGGTGTAGTTTTGCCTAAAAATTAGAGGTACTTGAACCCTCTGCATGGTTATAAAATAAATTTTAATTTATTTGTTATTACTTAATTTCATTTAGACATTAACATTATAATGCGTACATTAAGGATATTATGCTAAACGTGTCTTCCATATGAAGTGAATTTATGTTAAATGTAACTTCGCTTTAGTTGTAGGGTTACAGTACATTTTCAACCTCCTTGTTATAATAAACACTCGAAAATTATAACAAAAGTTGTTCCCATCTTGTTACTCCTAATCAAACTAAATGCTAATTTTGTCTCTTGGTATGTTATTTGTGGATTTTTTAAAATTACATTTTTTTTAAACTGTAAACGTTTTGTTACCATAATTCAAATCATACATACATTTATGTTATATTGTTATGTGAATATCATTTTAAGTTAAAAATTTTACTGTACTTTGTAATTTTTTTGGTTTTAGCCAAAGAATAAATTTTTGAAATCCAAACCTTTCTTTTATTTCCGCAGCATTTCGCGTTAGAGTCTTTTGCTACCTCTCGTAACTGATACTTAAAGAAACCAGAGCCGTTCTTAGTAACTTTCTGCAGTCTTCAAAAAGTTCCTGTTGGTTTTCAAATAACTTTAAAATTGAATCCTAAGTCTGAAACTCAGACCGACGACGATGTCCAATTTTATTATTATTTATTATCATTCTCGAAATCTCCATTCAATGTAATTAGCAAACAAAGTTACTTTCGCATGTATTTCGTAAGATATTTTGTTTCTAGGAAGACTCAACTTATTCTATTTACGTTATGCTGAAACGTGCCGAGATATCTTATTTAAAGTGTATGTCTGGTTTTTTCTGCTGACCTCTAGGTCGAACCTTTTAAAAAGTTTTGAAATGTATTGTTGTAATGCCAAATACTGTCAACCGTCTGAATCTAAATTCTATTGTTTTATTATCACATGTTCTTATGTTCAATCTTGTGCATGTTTTTGGCCATCATCATTTGTTCAATTATTTCCATGTTATTAAGATATTCCCAGATGGTTCTTGAAGCATCCTGAAGTACCATTGAGGCATTCTAGAGGCAGAAATGTTTCTGACCAAAATGCTTAGCGTGCGCTTCAAGATCAAAACGATCTGAAACTCAAGTTTAAATCAGGATCGATTGAGCCATGGATATTCTATTATTTTCTATCTGGCACTTTTCTTAACGAATATTTACCTTTAATCATCAGAATTCTCTCCATACATAATTCTCTTCTTTCTAACACTCTTCTGTCAGTTTACTAGTTATTCTCTTTGCAAGCTCTAATTGTCTTATACTCGGCAACAATTAGTCCAGTGAAATTAGACATTGACTTCGGAAAAATTCCCGGAAAGCTGAATTTTGGTATAAACCTTGATATTGTGGTTCTAAATAAAATGTCAAAAGTCCCCATCGATCCAAGTGCCGCTATAACTTTTACTCGAGGTCAAAGGTCATTAAAAACGGGTTTTCGTTAATATCTCGTTAACGGCCACTTTTACAGAAAAAATGTCAATTATCGAATTTGTAGCTTAGGAAATCTCCTACAAAAAAGGTATTATAACTTTTATTTGTAAGAATTACCGTTTTGGAGATAATCTGATTTACAGAGTTGTAACCTTTATTTTTATCATGAAATGTGCGCTCCTTTCCACCCCACCTTCGAGGTAGAGTACAAGGTGCGTTTTTTTACGTGGTGTCCCCAGTAGGCATAATCCACGTTGGTTTTTGTTTAAGAAATGTTTATTTTTTAAAAGAAGATTAGGAATTAATTTCATTTCATTAATTAATTTTTTATTGAAAACAGAAGTTACTCATCTCAATAATTGATATTCATCTTCAGACTCTATTACAGTGTGTATGCTTTTCTCTTCATCATCATCTTCTTGTTCTTCTTCTGCTGTCTCTTGTATTTCCATATTTCAGTTAGGAAACACGATGGATCTTCAATGAAGTCACAATTATCGACGTCATTTATATCGGGTGATATATTTAAGCAGCACTGACCATGACAATTACCACAAACTGGTGAACAACATAAACCAAGTTTTCTGCAGCCGCAATTTAAAGCTACAGGCCTTAGTGCAATTACAAAAAATAGTATTTAGCAATATGTCTGTTCTTCGAGCAGATTCTTCGATCGCTGTTTCAATGATGAGAACATCAGCATCATTTTGAGCTTGTTTTACATTGACATTAGTCGCTTCAAATTTTTCACATAACATAGAAATTAATCGATGCTTGTTGTTTGCATTTCCAAGGAATTTCTCTTGACTCGTTGGAACAATCATGGATCCATCAAACAGAATATCAGTGGACGAAGAAACTTTTGCACATCGACGACGTTGCTCTTCAGCTTTGATTATCGTTATAACCATCGAATACAATTATGACATTATAACCATAATGTCTATGTACATAATGAACATATATATCAAAATTTGCATCAAATGTTTCTTCTCTATTCCATATAACATGGTGTAAAAGAAATCCTCCATCAATGATATATGTAACATTTGTGGTATCTAATTCAATATTTACTGATAGAAAGCAATTATAAATTGAAGATTTTTGATTCTTGCGCATTCCGCTCTCATCCAAGAGTGATAATGGATATGGAGCTAGTTCGTACTCTAAAAATTCTTTAAGTTGGGCGACAAATCTTTTTGTAGTACTTATACGTTAAAATAGCAATAAAGGGTCAATAGGTATTTGGTCATTATGAACTTTCATAGAGCTGGACACTGTTAAAAGAAGAAGTACTTTATCAGCACGTTTTAGTTTAATGCTATCAAATTTTTGACCAATCAAGTTTGTAATGGAGATAAGATCAACTTCATAAGCATTGTAACAATTTATTTTATCATTACCAACGACTCCACTTGATATTGACATTATCTTCGGAATTTCTGGAAAAGGATTATAACATTACAAAGAAACTCACGCCATTGGTTTCTAAAAACATATTGAGTGTGGATTCACAAACTGTATCTGTATCATAAATTGCGTAACTGATCAAGATTTGATAATCTGCTATCCAGAAAATTAAGCAGATTGTATTGTGTAACTTAATACTTAACTAAAATCCCTTTTTGGTCTTAGACCGGCTAGACTCAGACGGTGGCCTTGAGCGTGTAGTAAGGAAGTTATAGTCACAATAAAACTCAAATAATAGTTAATACAAACATTCGGTATAATAAGCAAATATAGGCATTCAATAAATATTAAAAACATTATCTCAAGCGAGTCAAATAATTTAAACTTTAACAAAAATGTTAAACAGTCTTTATCAACTTACACAATGCATCTAATCTCATAAAGAACTTGAAATATTAAATTTTGAAAACAAACTTAATGAAAAATTTATAAGAAATTTACCAAAATTTAGGACTCGACAAAACACCATAGTTACTCATAAAAATAAGCTAACATCAGTCAGCTATAAGAAATCTAAACAATTTATCAGATCAAAACTTTAAACACAAAAACTTAAGAAACGCAGTATTAAGAAGTACAAAAAAACAAGCTTACCGCGAGGTTCTCCGATGGCTCACAGGCCTGTGTTCAGAAGGTAACCATGCTGTAACATAAATTATCGCGACAAGAAAAAAATTTCTTAAGACATAACGTCTTCCTGAGTTTTTAAAGAAAACCAACAATTAGAAATTTAATGTACTTTTATGAGATAAGTATATGTGAAATGATAGTTTTGATAGATAAAGTAATTCTAAATTCGGATAACTAGAGGAAATATGAAACGTAAATTTGAAATCTATCGGATAAGGTAAACACTATAACCATCCGCTACCATTTGATGAAGAGCCATGTTGTAGATTACCTGGTTGTAGAAGTCGTAGAGGTGCTTATGCCATGGCAGTAGAGAAATCCTTGACATTCACGAGGTGAACGAAAGAATAACAGGATGCGTGAGTACTTGAAGATTACAGATGCGGGATTGCTTTGAAGCTACATATGAAATTCGCTCGTATCAGGATAAACAGCTATCCACAAGAAGTAAAAACTTATCCCCGGACTTTTGAGGCTTCAAACAAAATTCTAAGATCTTCTTTCAGTCAGCAACACTACGCACCTTTGCAACCAAGGTTCACCCCACCTCCACCTATAAGGCCAGTGATAATCGACATGTCTGCCCGTATTTGACGTAAGAATACATCTCATGACTAAGCGAGAACTCACGAAACTACAGCAAACTCGGTTAACCAATGACAAAGTTTTACATTCAAAACTGGGGAAAATTCGAACAAAACTGCCCCTTGACTTGAAAATATAAAATTTCTTATTGGAGAAGAGAATTAACAGAGATTTCGTTAAAGTAAAAACTAATCATCTATAACCAGAAAAGCAAAAAATTAAAAAAGAAAAGAAGAAATTTTAAACCACCTCGACACACGTGACAATTTAATTAATTACAATAAAAGTAACGAATAAGAATCCAACAGGGTTTAAGAAATAAACTAGTGCGATAAAATTTCCTAATTCGATCGCTGTTCGTATTATGACAAACTCAAATAATTAGACCAAAAATAAATAAAGTTCATCTGTACCAGAGACAACTTGAGACGAACCAGAAGGTATGCAAGAAATTAAACATCGCTTAGAATCATCATCAGAATTTACACGTAGAGATGCAAAAATCCCATTCAATTAGAGAAAAGACTACAAAAAATTCTAGATCGCACAAATAGAGGGGTTAACTAAACATTGAGGTAACGAGCGCTAAAAGTGATCGTTACAATTGTGTATAACAAAAATAATTGGATAATACCTAAAGATTGAATTTAGGATTAGCTAGTTAATGCTACATCACAGCAATTAGTATTTAACAAAAAATCGGAATCATGCATCAGCTTGACGCAAATGCTATCTATGTAGGGTGATTATTTTAAGTGGCTAACTCATAATATTTTGGATATTCTTGGTCGTTTGGAAAAATGCTTTTGGTAAGAAATCTAGCCTGCAAGAACAGATTTTTAGATTCTTGACCATAATTTTTATAGTGAGCTTCTACTTAAAAATTTGATTGCAGCACAAGATAGCTCTTCTTCTAGGCCAAAGTTTTTATATAAAGCTGTTTTTCAAATGGCCAAAATATTTTGACCAAACTCCTTAAAATGACATCCCGTAGAATGTAGATTGTACATACAGTTGAACTGGTTTGAGTTGGAATATTAATTATCTGCATATTTTACATCAATGAACTTGTGTAGCACCTACATAAATAGAGAATGTTCTATTGTACAGATAATTTTCCAGAACTACTTGCTGATTGGTTATGAAGTATCAAGGAACAGCAAACAAACTAATATGACAGCGAAAATCAGTCATATCTATTTTTACCGAAATATTAAGAAGACAAATCGAGAGACTGCTCATAGAGGAGTTTATTGACTGTTGGACCACACCTTAAAGCGATAAGAGTATTAACCCTGTAAGGATCACTTCGTGACCTAAATTTGCATTAGAATTACTCAGAATAGTTTGTTGAGATACTAAAGTGGAGTTTGAAGTTGTAGCTTGTCCGATTACGGTATTATTAGGCGCTAAACTTAAAAGTTACGTTGAGAGGTCAGGATTCTTACAAACAATAGGTGATAAGTCAAAAACTATTATTATAATTGTATTTTATTTGTATACAAAAATCAAAGGCATTAATTAATATGGGAATCGTAGAAACAATTTTTATTAGGAATAAAACAACTTATTTGGGCCAATGACCTATAGTCTTTTGTAGTAGCTAGATCAGAACTACTTTTGACAGGATAAGTTATTGTCTTTATATTTTGAGATGAAGGTCTTCCTCTATTTGTGGACTTTCCAGTTTTATTCACTGATTCCTCCAATTTCATTCGGAATTTCTTCAGTGGCAATGGTTTCTGTTTCAACATAGCTTAGTCAGTCGTCTTGATCGACTTGGACACCTATATAATCCTAAAAGGGAGTTTGCTTTGTCAACGCCCCCCGTAGGTTTATTATATTAATTTACTATTGACGGACACGGAATTTCAACTTTCTTTTTCTCGATTTTATTATATCTCTTATATTATATCTCTTATATTATATCCTCATGCCTTTTTTAAAAAAATTTTATCTGATTCTAATGGACATCCAGAAATTCTATTATTTCTGAATGTACCAAGACTTAAGATTCTAAACGTTTTCAGATAAATAAGTAAATCCAAACTACTGAAATAATTATTTAAAAACACTACTGAGTCTTGTGGTGTATGGAGTTCTTACTCTTTAATCGTGTTCTTTATCAGAAATTTCATTTGGAGTATTTCTTAGTTGTTCAAATGTGTAAAACGCCTTGTAAATCATAAAATCAAATATCGCACTCGATATTCCAGCTCTAACAAACAATTTGAAAGCCCATTTTTGGGGCTTGCTTTTTGATATATTGTCTTAGGTTCTCTGAAAATGTACCTTTATAAGGTATGATGATTTCGTTCTCGGAAAATCGGATTTCTTCTTCGAATTTCTCTAGAATTGGCCTTACTTTGTAGAATCTATCTTTTATTTCTGGTGTAATCTTTTAAAAACTTCTAGTGTTTCTTCTTGCCCAGTAATCCGCAAAGGCTGGAAGCTGCATCGCACCCATAGATACAAAATCAGTAAATTCTTTATTGCCCAAATTTATAAGTGTACCTGTTTGCTAGATATAGGTTTGTTTGTTCTACTGTACCAGCCATTATGTCCATGGAAAAGAATTTGGTAAAATATTGTAATGGGGTTAGAACTTCTTCAGTCTGTCTTTGCAGCAGTTGGGAACGGGAAAAATTTCTCCACTCATACGCTAAAGAAGCCTTCTTTCTCCTTTTCGGATTTTTTTCCACATCTTCACTGTTTGTTTGTATAATTCCTTCCATATTTCTATGTTCTGTATAGTATAGTTCTGTATTTTGCCCCACTATTTTTTCAACATTTTCATCTTCATCTGAAGAAGCGCTATATAACTGGATACATCAGAGACTGCCGGATCTGTAGGCACTACTGCAGTTTTAATTTTCGACTTTCCATAAAAATTGATAGGTATAGTATTTAGATCGTTTAGATTTTCCATATTTCAGGGCAGTAATTTTGCATATGACTTTATGATCGAGTTTTAAAGTCTAAAAGACAATGTAGCTTGGAAGCAACAAACACCGATACAGGGTTAATTCAAACAAAATTATTCTGTAGGAAAGCAGTTACCTTATTTCTTTTGATAGAAGCCTTTTGAAGAACCCAAGGAAGAATCTTAGGTAATGAGTTTAACGTCCGACGTGAAGGCAGTATGGAAAATACTAAAGAAATTTCTCATTTTATGTCAGTGTGTCGTCTTAGTGATTCTGGAACTCAGAAACTTTTACACAGCTTTTTTGAAGCAGAAAAAGGTGCTATGAGAAGGTAGCTTTTTCTGTAAAAGGGACCGAACTCTTTGGTAGCAACAAACTGTAATAATATGAGAAGACAAGAAATCTGCAAGTTTTTTTTTACATGTAAAGAGGTTAGACGTAAAAGCAATTTTCCCACTTTTGGCGAATGAGCAACCAATTTTTAACCTTTTATGTCATTGTTGTATTTTTATTCTATTTTATAAGCCCCTGAAGTTTGTATACGTTCAAGCATTTATTGCTTGTTTTGGAACAGAGCGAAAATATTGCAAGCAGTTTAGTTATATGAATTTTGAAACAAATTATCCTTTAACTAGAGGAAGTCTTACAATCAAGGTTGTACCAGAACCTTTACGACTTATCTACTTTTACAAATTGTCTATTTTATCATGCGTTTTCTTGCATTTGCACTTATCAGTGTTGTGTACTAAATAATATACATAAATACGTAAGCAATCAAATAGCAAAACAAATTTTGAAGTCAAAATGCTCTGTTATTATTATGGAGTGGAATTAGACCAATCATGCTTGAATAGTACTTACGTTCGATGATTAATTCATTCACTCACTGAACTAATCGATTTTCATTCTTTTGCGTACAAAATCTTGAATAAATTTCAAACTTCCGTTAGTAAAGTTTCAACAGTAGTGCTGAGTACAGCAAAATCGACAAGACACGTTATCCATTATCGATGACGCCAAGCAGAGATACTAGTTTAACAGTACTCTTTGGTGTTTTAACAGCTCAATCATTTCAATTATTTAAAAAACATTTGAAACTAGTATGACACCTACATTTTATAATCGAAATAATCCAATTCTCAGTTTATTGCGAAACACCCGGAATAATTTAATTACCTATAAAGTCATAAAGCACTCGGTTTATTGGATGATTAATAATGTCACTATTTAATAATTACATACTATTCAGGGACTTCGAAGCTTCTTATTAGCAAGAATCCGAAGACCGCCAGCAATATTGAGAACAGAATAGTTGGACGCTTTTGCATGACAACACTTCGTCTCGCTAAACCATTGTTCGTCAGTTTTTAGTTTTCGAAGGTATTGTCCCGCTTAATCATTCTTGTACGTGTCTACCACCTTGCATTTATTCCATTCCAGACATTGCAATCAAGAGCTTTAGAAAATTATTTTTAAGAAAGATTTCACATACAAATACCTAGTTTTTCTAAAAATTGAATAAAATGCTTCTAATAATTCTTGTAATGCATTGGCTTCAGAAATTCGGTTTGTAATTTATAAAGAGATTTAAACGGCCAAACTTTTGCTTTAAATTGTAAGTTATTCATATAAATATAAATCATTGGTGATATTACTATTGTAGAAACATTTTTCTCAGTATTTTATATTAATAGGCCTACAAATACAAAAGTTGTAACTTTTAGAACGTGTTTGGAATCAGCAAAGTTTTGTAATAAAATACGACAAGGAATGGAATCTTAATGTACTTTAGAATCAGTTTAAGTAAAGCACATTGTAACGTTTCTTTTTTTTAAATTTTTGTATAATCATCCAGTTAAGAAGGAAATTGTCTCATGCAGAACGTGAAAATAATTTACGTACGTGTGTAATCTAATAATAAACGCATGATATGGTGTCATACATCATTTACTCTCCTACCTTTTTTTTTTGATTTTCTGGTCTCCGTTTAATAGTTATATTTAAAAAAATACATTTTTACAACGAGCGCATTTTACTTTGTATTTCTTAGTTTGCGATAAACGCATACTTGAATCTATTGTCCCTGCCAAGGTTCGTTGTGGTTCTTCTTATCGGTGGAAGTGAATACTGGAACAGTAATTTCCAATTATCTCTTATCCTATCTTTACCTCTACCTCTTCTAGAATTTTCCTTCTTGCCCAAACAGGATCCTTCAAGATCATAAAAAAGCCCATCTCTCATATCTATGCCTGCTTGCGCCGACCTTTCTCAAATTTAAGTAGAACATAACCTCATGGATACAACAGTAAAAATACGGCAATAACTTTTTTAACAATATGAGGTCAATGCAAAGGGCTACTAATAAATTGATTATGAAAGTAATTCAGCATAAAGTTTACCAGTTAAAGTACAAGCTGAAAATGTAGGGCCTTGTTTTTATCTAACTATGCATATTTGAATGGGATCTGAGGGAATTTTTGTGCCAAATTGCAGTTATCCGCTATTTTTCTCTTAGAGTCTTACCTTTCCCATATGGAAAATCTTTATCCTACCAGCTCTTTACAATTTTGGAAATCTTCGCATGCAAAAAACACAATAAATTTGTAGGTTTGGCAAGATTTATCAAAAATACGTACACATTTATTACTCGAATATATTTGGGAAAGAATACGTAGCAACTAGCCACTTATTATTGGCAAATTTTATGGACAGTTTTGTCTTGAAAACTATATCCTCTGTCTACTGTACAACATAGCCTATATAATTGTTGTTTCAGTAAAAAACTTTTTTGATAATTAGAGGGTGCAATGTCAGGGAAATACAACTTTCTAGATGACTAAGGGTTTCTTCGAATTCAATAATCTAAAATAAGAATAAGATTTTGGCACAGAAAATTCTAATTGTTCAGGTAAAAAGTAAGTTGTTTGTTGCACTACATTGTGATGTATGTGATCCATTCCAGAAATTGTTCTGTCTGGGAAAAGCTTTTGCTAATGGCAAGATAAAGGATCAAAAGCGATTCTCAGGCGTTCACCAAATTCTGATCCAACAAAACCTAGTATTGGTGAAACTCATAAAGGATAGAGTAGCATATTTAAAATACAATAAAGAAATACCTGGAACACAAAAACAACATTTACAAACTACGAATTAAGGTGATAAATTGTCATATAGTTTGTTGCATTATTTGTACTTGTCCCGTCTATCTATCACTAAATGCTACGGTTTTAAAATCAGTTGCAAACATACACTCTAGAAATATGAACTAAACTAATCTTCTGTAATGTCTTTCCCCTTTGAGAAAAAACCTTCAAAGACTCAAAAAATTAATTTTTCTTGCATCTTATAGAACCTTTCTAGTGTCCAGGATATGTTGTTACCGTACCAAATTGATAATAAGGCCGCAAAGGCTATTCAGGTTTTTATAAAATATTTCAGGGTGACAGTAAAGGGAGCTGTCTGACATTTGTTTGATAGGACTGTGTTAATGGTAAGTCCAAGCTGCTCAAAAGAGTGAACACAAGCTTAGATATTCAAGAGAATTCGAATAAACTCTAAGTCCACATTTTAAGATTGATTATCTTACTGAATCTTAATCTAAACTGGTTTCTTAAATTTATGGTAAACGCAAATATTGTATTGTACATAATCAATTTGAAATTTATTGCAAGTTTTAGATGAGTCTATCTTGCTCAAATATTTTATAACGTAGTGATAAATAAATAAGAGATAAAGTAAAGATTAAGAAACAAAAGTGGATAAAATGCCATTTGGACAAAAATGACTGAAAACTGTAGAGAAAACCAAAAACTATTTCATGGTGCACTAAAACAACTGAGACAGAGAAAGGAGTATAGTATGTTAAATATAAAAGATAAAAATGGCAACATAATAACAGATGAGAATAGAATAATGGAAAGATGGAGAGAATATTTTGAGGAGTTAACATATACAGACATGCAAAATCACCAACCGGACGAAGATGAGACAGAAAACGAACAAGTGGTAGAAAATATAAGAGAGGAAGAAATAGAAGAAGCAATTAAAATGCTAAGCCAGGAAAAGATAACATCACACCGGAAATGATAAAGTACATGGGATTAGAAGGAATTGACAAGTTGAGAGAATTAATGAACGATGGACTAAAGAATGGAAAAACACGCAAGGCATGGAAAACAGACAGCATACTACCAATATACAAGAAGGGTGACAGAAGACGTTGTACAAACTATAGAAGAATAACTCTTTCAAATGTCCCTGGGAAAGTATTTGCACAAATTATAGAAAAAAAGAAGAAGAAATATAGTAGATACAACGTTGGAAGACACACGCTGAGACAAACAAGCGAGAAGCTAATCAATAGGAACAAAGAAGTACACATATGCTCTATAGACCTTAAAAAAGCATTTGACAGAATTCGAAGGAAAGACATGGAAAATACTAAGGAAAAGAGGAATTAATAAAAACCCCGTAGAAGTAATAAAGGACATATACAAGGAAAACACGAACATAGTAAGAACAAACAACGAGGAATCCAAAGAATTTGAAACAAAATAGGGAGTCAAGCAGGGTTGTGTAATAAACCCACTCCTATTCTCGATGGTACTGGATGAGGCATTAAAGAATGAAGAAACTGACACTAGGATATTGGCAAATGAGACCAACACAGCTAACCGAACTGATGTTTGCAGACGACATGGCTCTGATAGCTAATTCAAAGGAAAATTTACAACACAACCTCACAGTAATAGAAGAACTTAAGAAATTAAACATGAAGATAAATACCCAAAAAACGAAAACTATGATAATCTCGAACACAAAAAAACCACACGAACTAAGTGCAACATTTTAAATATTTAGGATCAATTATAGAAGACAGCGGGAAAATAGATAAAGAAATAAATGAAAGAATGGGAAGAGTCAGAAACATTTTAAACATGATGAAGACAACTTTTTTAGGAAAAAAGGAGGTACCAAGAAATATAAAAACGGAGGTTGTGAAAAAAGTGGTTACATATGGCAGCGAGTCATGGACAGTACCAAAAGGACAAGAATCCCGAATTAACGCAATTGAAATGAGATTCTTGAGTAAAATAGAGAGCAAAACTAGAAGTCACAAAACAAGAAACGAGACATTCAGGCGGAACCTACAGGTGGAGTCCATCAATGAAATAATTACAGAAGGCCAACTTAGATGGTTTGGACATCTGTGCCGAAGTAGACTTACAAGAGCGGTGTTCGAAACACAGGTGCCGGGGAAAAACAGGAAGGGTAGGCCGAAAACAAAGTGGATCCACAGAGTCAGAGAGAAGGTGGAAGGGAAAATTTAAATACGAAATTTAGTGAAAACAATGAAGACAAAAATACAAAACCAAACTTCCACAGCCTTACACCAACAGGTACATAAGGCTTAGGAATAAGTAAAGTAAATGATAATTCTTTTATTGTTTGTATGACTTTATTATCATTTGACTAAGTCTAATTTAATTAATTAGATGAGGCTGCCCAGTGGGATGATAACGCATGGATTATTTATAATTTATGGAATCTATAAAATCTCCGTCACAGATGAGGAATCTTTACTCTTTGCCTGATCTTCGAAACTTATCATCTAGACTTATCTGCTTTTGTTTTTCGTAGAGCTATTGAATTAGTTAAATTGTTTGGTTTTCTATAAGAGTAATTTGATCTGTTTTGCATACAGCTGTGTTTCATACTTCACTTTGGTTGCAATTAATAATAATAAATTAATCATTTGTTATAATTCTAGATGATTTGGGGCGTAATGTGTCTTAGAATAGAAAAGTTCTTATAACACTTACACATAATTTTCTTTTATATGCATTTTTAGTGTACAATACAAAATTAAAAAAACACAAATTTGTTACTATATTTAGTACATACATTTTGAATGTGTAACATTTATTATAAACTTTTTGCTTGCAAAACAAATCGACACAGATAAACACTTCCATAAGTACAATAAGTTTTACAAACGACATAGCAGTACATAGGTAATGTACAAAGGATAAATAATGAGGGTCAGAGTAAAATACATGCGATGCATAAAGCAAATTACGATAGACGACGAATTGTAACAAATGTTTCTCCAATAAAATTGCAGTGTTTTCCTGGAAAGGTTTATTTTCATCATTAACTAATCAGTATAGATTGGATTTCGAATCTATCCCCTGGGCGGTTGCAGGATGAACCGATCGATACAACAACAAATTATTGCCCTTTTTTGCTTTTCGTGTCTTCTTGTACGACTTTTTAGATTTATTATTTTTATCACAGATGTTTTTCCAGCTCCTTACTACTTTTATTGTTAAAGTCCTCCACGTGTTCCTTGAGTAATAACACAACTGTCTCATATTTTCTAACACGAGACTTCCGAAATTTTTTGAAATGTTGGGGGACATTTCAGAAGGATAAAAATTATTTTCCTCGCTTTTATTGTTTGATTTGATATTTTATTATTCGAGTTTGAATTTTTCAAGCTCGTCTAAATTGTATCGAGTAGGGTTGTTTTTATTGTAATCAGTGTGTGTTTAGGAAGTATAAAGTAAATGGCGTTGATGTCGAGCCTGATTTAACAAGCCTATAAATGTGTGGTAACAGGGAAATCCTCAGCCATATTACGAGGGCGATCAAATATTTACAATCTCCCAGGTAAACATCGCAAATCGGGATTATTCAACAGGTCAAGGTCAGTCGCGGTTTTGTAAACAAGTGTTTCCTGTGTAGTTATGAAAATTGATTTTCCATTACGGCTAGTTGACATTAACGACCGACATTACGTAGGTTGTACGTTAAACTGCAGTTTTTTGTCGCAAAACCGATGATTAACTTCGGTTTCCCTCCTACTAATGGTTAAACAGTCTGATAACCATTACGGAAGAAGTAAATTATGCGAAAAGCTGATTGTGGCAAATTTCGATGTGTTTGTGAACAACAGGAGTACATTTTCTAAATGGCTTTCTTACGAATTTCAACAACAAATCGTGATCGATATTTCATTATGGAGGACTCATAAAATATAAATTGAGTTCGACAAACTGTCATTCCTTTACTGGGACATTTTCGTAGCAGTTCAATTATTATTTAGAGCGCATAAAGTGAGCATTGAATGAGGGAAATCAGAGAGCAATGATTGTTGTCGACAAATTTTAATTTAATTGTGTTAGAAAATAACGTCGCTACGAATTGATGCCTAATCAGTAAATTCTCATTAATAAACATGAAAGCGTAAACGTTATAATATAATTTCATTATCATCAATTCTAATAACGTAGCGATGATTGACTTTGACTGGCGTAACCCAACCACCCAGCCACAAATTCGAGTTAAGCTACTATAACTTCGCTTTTCTGCGGCATAATTACTCAGAATGCTCATTTATTTAGCCATATTAACGTTAATTTCGAAACAACGGTCCCGACTCAAAGTTATTTTGAATACGATAGGCCTTTTCCATTAAACTGACATACTTGGAACTGTATATTTATGTGTATTAAATTTAACTTCTATAACTTCAGCTATATAAATGGCTAAGAAATTATACTCTACGCGTGAGGAACACATTTATTTGGAATTTTAGTTCGAAGGAAAATACAGCAGCTCATCCCATTTACATCTTGAAATATTGAAATTGCCTGAATTATTCCTTAAAGAATAATTTTTTACTCGTCAAACTTTTTTCGTTAAAGTTGCTTTCAAAGCACTGACCTCTGTTTTTATAAAATATAAGAAAATTTTGTTGAGTTTAATTAAATTATTAAAAGTTTAGGGCTTTCTGTTACTAATTATCTTATAATTAGGTATTACTAGTTAGAAAGTAGAAAATTGTTTTCATGCTATTTTATTTGTAATATGTACATACATTACTATTAACCAGATAGTCTGGTATCTACTTTTTATTAAAACTTCCTATTATTATTATTCATGATAAAAACTTTGCATGTTGGTGATATTATAATTATGTTTGATATACTCTCATAAGGCCTAATTAGTTTTAGAATAAACTGACTGGAGTTAGAGAACTTTGTTCTTCTTGAAGCAATACGGTCTGAAGTTAAAAGCATTTTGTTTATTCTTGTATGCTATTTGTTCGCACTATACTTTATTCCCTTTAAAAAGGGAAATGCGTTTCTCGAGCGCTACAGGTTAACATTACTGCTTGAGATGTATTATTTAGGTCAAATATTCAGTTACGTTTAATAATGTAATTTTAGTCAACAGGATTGTTAATCTTGGGAAACGCTGTCTACAAGAAATATGTAGAGTTGAAATTCTGATGTGGAATTGTAACAAAAAATGTTATCATTTACTGAGACATACATACAAATCAGTCTAGATAGCATAAGTGATATTTGTGTTACCAGCAAGATGGTACTTCAGGATACGTCGTTTCTGAACAGCCGCTTTGGAGGTTATTGGATTGGTCGCAGTAGACCAATTGGTTAACCTTCTATTAGACTTGTTGTGAATACCTATATAAAATTGAGAAGGCTATGTAAAACTCCAATGTTGATGCGTATAAGAAAGAACTCAAGTATATATTCAACAAATCCCATTGGAACTAGGCTATTCTGTATACTTTCCTGGAAAGCGTTTAAATTTATATATGTGTAAATGGAAGGAAAAAATAAATTTATCCTTCGTTTCAAGTGTTTAGTGCTATTAACGTTAGATTTCTGCGTAATACTTTAAACTGTCGTGAAAAGCTCAGTTAAATTTGAAAAACTAATTTCGCCGTAAAATGCTTTGCTGCATCGGATAGTATGTATAGTGCGTCGATAAACTCTATCAGCTGCGTTGAACTGTACAGGACGATGACGTAGATCACACCAGCGTTTAGACCTAGCGTAGCGTGAGCCTCAGTCAACCTCTCGAAATAAGTCATTAAAATCCCGTGTGGTGGTTCATGCTGTTCTTCGTCCACTCTACCAAGAGTTGGCGTTTTGGGTAGTGTAACAGTAGTTAAAAAAAGTTATTTCTAATTAACAGGTTATTCACCAAATAACTTAAATACTTATTAGAAATAATCCGGCTAATGATGACTCATCTTACTTTGGATGGTGGGTGTTAGATAGTTTTAAAATTAAATTGAGAATCTACCAACACTATGATAAACCACAGGTCTGTTATTAAATAACAATAATAACAAAAACACTAAGGATATCGACAATTTATGTTGGACGCCAGAGCTTTTTTGTTTAAATTGGAAGAAAAACTCAAAATCCCAAAACAGACGTATTAATCAATAAGATATAAGTCACAAAAAAATGATACACCGTTTTATTTAATTAATATGTTTATTGCAAAAACACAAACAACACAAAAACGAATAAAAAGGGAAGGCCACTCTTCAACACGAGTGAAAAATCTTTTTAATTTTAAATAATCCTCACTAAATAGAGGTGACGTCACCCTAGTTTAATTCACAACTAGGTTAACAAACAAATAAACATCAATAATAGCAACTTAATTATCAATAAACAAATGGATATCCACAATATTGAATATATTTAATTGTTAGAATAAGTGGATTTTAACAATAACCACTAATTCATCAAAAAAAAAACAATAAATGTTACCAAATTGCAGTATAACAACCAAAGTTTCACCTTGTCGTATGAACAAATTAAAAAAAAAAATAACCGCTAAAACAAAATACAAGTTTATCTCACAGATATGCATTTCCTGGCTTTATCACATTCCTCTGAGGATCTACATTCAATGCTGTTTGTTAGATTGTGATTGTGTCCACCTATCCCTCAAATTTCAAAATGTGAAATGACTAAAATTATACAAATTTAACTAGAGAAAAAGTCAATGATCTAGGATCAATGTTTTGCTTTTCTAAATTAAAGTATTGTAGAATTTCTAAAGAATTATCAAACATAAATAAAGTTTTTATACGGGAGAATAACAAATATTTAAAAAAAACATTAAAAATCGGACTGTTCAAGGGCACTTCATTCGGGGATTCCCCAAGGACAACAAAATTCACATTTTCCTAGACAGGATGATTTTAAATAAGAAAAACTTAAAAATATAGAATTCCTAATTCAATTTAATCAATGAACAAATCAAATTTTGAATTCAACAATAAATTATGAAAATTAACTTAATTAAGTCGACAGTATTCATCCACATCATTTTATGACACTCTAGTACCAACTTAGCATAATGAAATCTTGGCGAGATTTTAGGAAATTTAAACAATTTTATGACGACGAGTAACGAACCGTTACAGTAATAATCTCCAGAACTCACGTATTTTCTTCCAAAGTTGACAAATAATGGTGTAGCATTTATTGTCTCATGGTTAGTCGTTCTAATGGCGCAACCTACTTTAGGGAGCAATTTAGTCCCATCTTCGTTGATTATCCGACAGATACGATGTGAGCGTAGTCTTGATTACCCTATGAACGTGCTCCACAGAATTTCTTTGGACATGATAGATTGAAACGCCAGGAATAACGGTCACCTATACTGCAAAATTATTTTTTACTACACAGAATGTTCCATAAAAGAATGACAGATGTAGCTTTAATTTTTCTAAATTTAAACATTGTATTTATTTTATAAAATTTTGTTGTTCCTCTCCGATTTTTCACTATAATATAGCAACTATGTGGATTTAAACCTAACAGTTTTTGCATTATTTAGTTATTTCTTGTAGAACTTCATACAATTGTTTTCATTAACCCTGGTATAATTAGTAAACTTCCTGATTTTACAATTTGAATAATGTAAAATCAAATCCTGAACCTGTAGAAATAATTGTTGAGATGTTCACAGCAAATATCTTTTAATCAGCAATTTACTTCAGTTTCTAACAGACGAACTGTAACACCTTGTATATTTTCTATTATAAACTTAGCAACTTCAATATTATCCAATAAACCGTTGTAAACAGATGTACAAGAGTAGCAGTAGGGCATATACGGGCATCCGGGAGCTAAATTGCCAAATTGGCTTGTATAACAACAAAACACGTTCGTATATTTTACAGTTTGACTAACTATCAGAACTAAATTATCCTGATCAGATATCTGCTCTAAAGTTAGTTTCTGCTGATAAATTTGCTTTTATAGTAGTCAATTCAACTTCTGGGTGGTGCAATGTATGCGGTAGGCTAAAAATATTAAAATGTCCTTCAAGAAAAAGTTGATACTGCATTATCTTAAAGCTTAGGGATCAAAATGAGACAAGCGCGAATACAAATCAGCTAAGATTTAAATCGAACTTTAATAAATTAATTTAATTATTTCATTAATCTTTGCCATTTTGGTAACATTTGAAGATAAATCATAAGTTGTGACACCATTTATTACTCACTCCAAAGATCAACGTCGAATTTTGACAAAACAGCGAATTGAGTAAAAATGGCTTGCTCAACCCCATAAATTCTTCATTTGTTTTCCTTGCAGCAGCGTGGTTTTATAAGTTGACAAATTTGACCAAAATGAAATAGCAGAAGCTGAATGACAAGAAGAATTATTTGTTGGAAACGATTAAACTGTTGTAAAGCTTATTTATATCAAAATACCTGGTTGAGCTGAAAGCTAGGTTATGCATACCCTTTTAGAGTGCGAATGAAAATGAAATGAAATGAAAAAAGTATCTTAAGGGTCCATATTGGGCAGAAACACATCCCGAATCTTAATCCTACATATCCTAATGGTGTGAGCAACTTATCTTTCAAGTTTGGTTCAAGACGGCTGACTGATGGTGTTGAGATTATGTTCAATTTTCTTATGGATTCTTAGGAGTAGATTTCATTAAGAGATTACGCTAGATGGAAGCCAAAAGTGCCTTGCACTACTTTAGGGTTCAAAGAACAATTTTCTAAGTTTGGTCGAAATCGCTAGAATAGTGTTGGTGCTATGCACCGGATGGACAGACGGACAGACAGAAAACTACCAGAACATAAATTAGCTACCGCTACTTAATAATTATTTGCTGTAAAATTTACCAAATTTTGCAATTGTCCTTGGTGTAATTAACGAACTTCACAAAATTGAATCTAAATGTTCCCTTTTGTACAGGGCTATCGAGAAACGCAAAACGCATGATTTTTTGCTGTGAAACCATGCGGTTGAAATTGATTAATGCAATTTCTTTGCAGATTCTGTTCTTCTTGTATCAGATAGGAAGAACATTATTTATATAATCAAAGGAGGGGAATTCATGTATCTCAATCAGCTGTGATTAGACCTCAATACTTTCTAAATATCAAGAACTCAATTTCGCCATCATAAAGTTGTAAAAATAGTTTTAAACCAAGACAAATGACTGAAAAACGTCGAAATTGTTACGTTTAGATCCTGTATTTTTATATTAGTGTGGCAGAAATAAATACGAAATAAGAAAAGCAATTTCAAAAATTATTCATGATAGAGATTGAAATTTGCCACTGCAAACTTTTAAAAACGCAATGCTTGTGAATTGTACCGTAACGACTCGATAAGTTTGATGACGTTTCACAAGAATTAATTGAATAACTCTGGTATTATTAGATTTAGACAACCACAATGTTATAACTGTTGTAGTCAGCAATAAATAAAGATAAAAAAAATACTAGATGTAATGTATTGTTACGTTTTGACAAAAACGTGTATTTATTTTTAATATTTACTTTTACTTAGTTTATTACAATTTAATTCCAGAATTTATTTATACTAAATTATTTATTTAATTATGTGCAGAAGAATTTATTTATCATTAATTAACATTTATTTCGTTCGTAACTACTAGCTGCTTGACTGTAGAACTGCCTTCTGCTCGGTCAACGCCGCCTTATATTCGTTTCCGCGTGGTTCTTGATGAGCCCAGAAAGTTCGCGTACCTTCTGGAACATTCGACGGTGGAAATTCTCGATAGTTCGAGATTTCTCCGGCACATTCGACCAGCTTGTTCGAGACTGTTCGGGACTTTTTCTAGAATATTCTAGGGGTGGCGCGTTACACTGCCCCCTTCTTAACACTGTTGCGTCCCGTGACAGTGCCGAAAATGGTGTTCCACGCATTTCGCTGCTTGTTCCGGCCATGGCTTCTGGATCATGAAGGTACTTGCATGCCCAACCCCTAGTACACCTCGAGTTTTTGAAAAAGAAACAATCCACTGTTTTGTGACACTTTTGGGAGGATGTTGCGGGATTATAACTGCAAACCAATACTTCCACACCGGCGTCCTGAAATATTACTTTCAATATATTTCGCACGGTAATATTTGATTAAGAAAACCGTTGCATGTTCCACACAGATGTTATCAGTGAGGCGACTGCCTCAGGCACACGGATAGGGGGCCTTGGGAATCGGTAAAGAGAGATGTAAACTAACTGATATATTATAATGTCATAAATAGTTTATATACTCCATTAATTGATAGGGCACTGATAGGTTTCTACCACTGCATATTGCGTGTATCATTAAATTCGGTCACATAGAAGACAATCATTGAAGCAAAACTTTCTGTGGCAAATAATTTTTGAGCTTTGGACATACATAGCATTTATCCTCTTAAGAGTTACACTATTAAGACTAAAATGAGAGATTTAAGTATGGTATACCGTTACTGCAACTAGAGCTGTCGTAGCTCCACTTTTCGGTAAAAACAGGCGTGGCCGCCTGCGACGATCACCAATCGTTCGAAAACAGTTTAGGCTGCGCTTTGTACCATTCTAAGGCAGCTAAATACGAAAACGTGCCAGGCAGCGCCACTCAGCGCGCTTCGCTCTTCATTTACCCCTCGAAGGACCAAGGTTAGGTATTTTGTTCCCAACTCAAAAAATTATTTATTATTCTTTAAATATGTAAAAGATAGCATACTCACTTCCACAGGGAGCTGGTTTCCAATTTTTTCTATTTTAGATCTACACAAAAAATACATAAAATGAACGTTTTGAGAACTTCCGGGCTTCAGTTAAGCTTAGTTTAGCTGTCACTGTCATGTACTAACCAATCCATATACCGTATTCTGTAATAATCTTGAATAATGTGTATGTCTACCTCTAGCCGAAATGATACCGCAGCATATTCAAGAGACAAAGCTAATCGCAACTTCTTGTAGACTTTCTGGAAGGACAGGACGACGACGAATAGCTTTCTGATGGATGTTCCATACAGGCCAGTTGATTTGTCGAATACTAACCTCATTCAATAGTATTCATTCACAATGTTTGTAAAGTGGAGCCTCGCGTTATCATGCGTTATTTTCTAATAAAAGAAGCAAATGGAATGATAGGTTCTTGAAGGCGCGCAGCGATTGGCATTTAAAGCTTCGATTCCTTTAAACAGAAGGTTGGTACCTGCTTCGATGCAGTCGAAAAAAAATTTTTTCTGTTTTCCGTATACTCTTTCACGGCCCTCTGGTGATTACAGGCAAAATTCGGACTTGTCAGTAAAGAGTACAGTGCATGCAATCGTGCAAGTTGTAGCTAGTATCTTCGATGTCGTGGCAGTAGCTGTGATCCTATCGCCAGAATACTTAGATGAGGCTCAGCTTCTGCAGATATGCCTTTAGTAGTAGTCCTTTCACTAATGGAATCCAAATGTCATTTCTAACAGCAGTAGATCTTCAATGGCGTAACATATTAGGATTTACTAAATGGCCATAGACTACTGATTTTTCAAATTCTGTGGTATCCCTAAGATCATCGAAGGTCGGAATAATGTAACCTATCTGGGTATATTGCTGCGCTGAACTCTTTTTAAGAAAACTACATCTTATCATCTTGATTAAGAAGACGGTTATTGAAGGTTTCTGTACATGCAGAAACGTCTAGGACTATGTGCTATTTGAAGACATTATAACAAGTTGTTACATTTATCAGCATACCGGGAGTAAGGGCGGCCTGTGAACTTAATGCGTTCGTTGTGCAATATCAATCCAAATGATTATTTAATTATTAAAACACGTGATCTCGAAACTGTTAAGTGTGCAAATATCACAATTGAGGACAGAAGTTGTACGAATCATCTTTTATCATGTTATGTTTGTTAGTCGATGATTTAATATCACATTTGTGAAATCTTATTATTTGCCTTCTACACAGTCTGAAGAAAGTTCGCAGTTTGTTGAAAGCACTGATACAATTTTACTATTTATTAAACGTGAAATTGGAAAATTTGCAATGCTGAACGTGTTAGGTGACTTTAAGAATTAATACCCTCAAAATCTCTCCGAGAGAAAATAGCTATTTCTACTGTTACAAGATTCAAAGTCTCAGTTTTCAATCTGTATAATTAAAATAAGACAATTTCTTTGTAATACAGTTGATTTTACTTTCCGTATTATTAGTTATTTTAATGGAATAAAATATGAATGTTAAAGTTCACAAAAAAATTCTCTTGTCATATAGTTGGGATTATAAATGGCAAGAAAGTAGTGCAAGTTTTTAATAAGACGCGACGGAAGTTAATAAAAAACTAATAAGCAACGAAATTATTTCTACAGGCTTCATTATTCTGGTAACATATGTTGTTTCCACTTTACTAATGAGAACTCATTCCTTCGAAAATGATTAAAATATGTAAATTAAATTGACAGCAATGTCATCATATTATATTACTGAATGCTGCTTAGTGTTTGACATAAACTCCCTCTACTTTAAAGATGTGAACAAAAATGTCACATTCGAGAGTGTTGCGTAATAATGCTCTAGTAGCTTCCAGTACTACTTTTAGAAAATTACAAAGTGAAACAGCTTGTAAACTACTTTATTAATTCATCCTTGTATTTTTGATTTGTTTATTCAAGTTTTTTTTTTCAGTTTTGTATCTAATTGGTTTTCTATAAACTAACATCCTGATTTTATTTAACTACCTTACTGATTATGATAATGATACCTATTGAATTGTTTGTTAGTTTAAGAATTTGTTGACCTAGATTATAGTTTTGGGATTATTTGCTTTACTCCGCTCGTTGTTTTACAAGAATTGGAGATCGTTATGGCAAGCTGATGAGGCCAGAGGAGCCCCATAATTACTGGTTACATTTTGTTTAATTTGGACGCAAATTAATAATTGTGTTATATTCCTTAAGGTACATCTCTCATATTTCATTATAATGATGTGCTATTACCTTATTAAGTAGTGTTGAATTAATTACACGACTGTGGTTTTATCCAAGTGTCACTTACTGAAGTAAGGTGCATTGAAAACTAACGTATACGTATGTACGAGGGCGGTTCAGTAAGTACCCGTGTTTGACCACAGAAGGCGTTCCTGAGGGAAGTTGGTGTTATCATCGTGTGCTGCCATCTATCAAACGACGGTATAACAAATTGCAGACTGATTGATAGGTTAGTTTGGATTTGATAGCCATTTGAGTAAGACGTGTTTCGTAATTTTAGCTAAGATGGAAAAAGAGCGGTATCGTTCGGTAATTCGCTTTCTGTTTTTGGATGGGAAAAAATGCGAGGAGATAAAAGCAAAGTTGGATGCTGTTTATGGGGACACTTCGCCATCTATGACCACAGTTAGATATTGGTTCAACGAATTTAAACGTGGGCGAACATCCGTTTTTGATGAGGAGCGACCAGGACGCCCGGCAGACGTGGTTACCGAGGAAATCATTCAAAAAGTCCACGACATGATTCTCGCTGATCGACGAACGAAAGTGCGTGAAGTAGCAGAGGCCGTAGGTGTGTCGACCGGAACGGCAATTAATATTTTACATGATAAGTTGGCGATGAAAAAATTGTCGGCGCGATGGGTGCCGCTATTGCTAACGGTGGACAACAAGCGGATGTGGCTGTTAACTTCGAAGCAATTTAGGCGAAATCCGAAGGAGTTTTTGCGTCGAGTTGTCACCGTTGATTAAACCTGGATTCATCATTACACACCAGAAACTAAGCAACAATCAAAATAATGGCTTTCTCCCGGTGAATCTGCTCCAAAGAAGGCGAAGATGGTTCCATCGGCCGGAAAGGTCATGGCGACGATTTTTTTGGGATGCGAACGGCGTCATCCTCATGGATTTTTTAGAAAAAGGAAGAACGATCACTGGACAATACTACAGTGAGTTATTAGACAGCTTCGACAAAAAATTGAAAGAGACACGGCCGCATTTGGCGAAAAAGAAGGTGCTGTTTCACCACGATAACGCACCAGCACATTCATCCGGAGTTGTCGCCGCCAAACTGCATGAATTGCGTTATGAATTGCTGTTGCACCCCCCGTATTCACCCGATCTGGCTCCCTGCGACTTTGTCTTGTTTCCTAACATGAAGAAATGGCTCGCGGGAAAAAAATTTAGCTCAAACGAGGAAGTCATCGCCGAGATAGAGGCGTATTTTGGAGAGTTCGACAAATCCTAATTTCTGAAGGGGTTAAAAAAATGGCAGGAACGTTGGGAGAAGTGTATATTTCTAAAAGGAGACTATGTTGAAAAATAAAAAAAAAATTTTTGAAAAAAATTGTGTCTTCATTTCTAACACGGGTACTTATTGAACCGCCCTCGTATATACACAAAAATCTCAACGATGCAGCTTTGCTTTCAACATATCAGAGATCAGTTACTTTGTAAATTTAGCTTAGAAATGCTAAGTATCTGGTGATCTTGGTAGCCTATCTATCTGCCTAGAATACCTCAACCTGACTTACTTAACTTGACTTAAGTTCTTTTAATCCTCGGTGGAGCATAGGATGAGAACGAAGTTTTTCTATCCATGTCTGTCTACGGCTATCACTTTCACCTGCTGCCAACTCTTCCCCATTCTCCTGACATCCCTCTGCATAGTAATCTGTGGTCGACCCTTGCTCTCCTACCCCGAGGATTCCAGGGCGAAGCCTTGCCGTGAGATTCTCTCGGGCTCTTTTCTCAGCATGTGACCGATCTACCTTCACTTCCTTGCCGAATTTTACTTTTTAATTGGTATCTAATGCATTCTATGTTAGAGCTCAGCATTAGTAATAGTGTCTGGTCACCATATTTTCATTATATTTCTAAGACAACGATTAATAAAAACTTGCAATTTATTTTGTATGTCTCGGTTTACTTTTCACATCTCGCAACCATACAGGAGGATGGACTTGACGTTACTGTCAAAGATTCGAAGCTTTGTTTTTAAGTGAAGTTGTCGCGACCCCCATGTAGGTTGAAGTTTTGCTAAAGCTGTCCTGGCCTTACCAATCCTGCTCTCGACGTCCCTGCTTGCTTTTCCATCCTTTAGTACCATACTACCAAGATAGCAAAATTCCTCCATCTGCTCAATAACCTGTCCATTTAGTTGAATGAATTGTTGACTCGAATTTTCTTAGTTTTTGTAACATTTATACGCATGCTTATGCTTGCAGCTTCTGCTTTTAAATTTATCGACTTTACCTCCATATCACGAAAACTCGATGCTAGTAGGCACAGATCAGCAAAATTAACATCTTGTAAGCGCTTATTCAATCCTACTGTAATCCTCTGTTCTAGTCGATGGCTCTTCTCGTCATTCTGTCTAAAACCTTGATAAAAAGAATAGGAGAGAGCAGACATTCTTGTCTTATCCCAGACTTCATGGTCATAAGTTCTGAGAGCTTCCCTTTATGTTCCACTTAGCAAGTATAATCTTTATACATAACTTGAATCGTCTTTATTATTTTCCGAGGAATTCCAAATTGTTCCATTGACTTTCACAACTTTCTCTGTCAACTTAAATCAGGAAAAGCTCCTGGAGCTGACAACGTAATAGCAGAGGCACTGAAAGCTGATCCAGAATTGTCGGCTGAGATACTAGAGCCGCTGCTGAAAGAAATATGGGACAGTGAAATCATGCCTACTGAATGGAATAAAGGAGTTTTGATTAAGCTTCCCAAAAAAGGTGACCTAACTAATTGCCACTGTTGGAGAAGGATCACGCTGTTTTCGGTACCGAGCAAATTTCTCAGCAGGATCATTTTGAATCGTACAGCAGAGCATGTGGAGAGGCGCTCGAGGCAGGAGCAATCTGAGTTTCCAGCAGAGCGGTCCTGTACGGAGCAGATCAACACTTTCCAATCTCCGCTTTACTTACATGAACTTCGAAAAGGCTTTCGATTCAGTGTACAGAGAATACCACAACCATAAAATTTCGTAAAAAACTCCTCTGTTGAACTGACGAACATGACATGTCTATTTCAATTTGACTCCAAAGTTTGCTTGTTTTGCTTGTGGAATACCTTTGCTTGTTTTTGCTCTGTCGTTCTCTTCAGTAGAGTGATCTTTATTTGCAAAACACTTTTTCTAAAGCCTCTTAATTTACCCTAAAGACACTGTCTTGATTCAAACTGGAACTTGTTCACTAAGTAGAAAATATGGAATTTAGATTTCAGTGTTTTCCGCTTTCAACTTTAGAAGACCGAATTGTCTATTAACAACCCATGACCTATCCCTCTACTTATTTAGAGAGATCTTACTGATGTCTAAATGTTACTAATTTAAGGGTATGCCATCTAAACTAAAACCGCCTAGAAGAGCGACAGTGCAAGTCAAAATTGATGACTTTTGATGACAAATTTGTTTTTGTTAGACAAAGCTCTGTAGAACTTCTTGTTACCCTGATACGCTACTTTTTGAATGATCAAGGTAAATTAGCAGTAGAGAAGTAGTTACCTTCTGTATCTGACAATTTCCTTTAGGAATCGCATTATATGCATGTACAGAAACATTGAAGCTACAGATTCGGTCATTATCGATAAAGAGGTTACGTCATCAAAAATAAACAATAAATACCTACAATTACGTTATTCTTGAAATATACAAGCAATCTAAGAACAGAAGCTGCTATTGCGTTTTTTAATGAAAAGTATTTTTGAGTGAAATAGATGCATTGTAACGGTCATTTTTGTTCTTTCCCGTTACATGGAAATTGGCTTTTTGCGCTTTCGGGGGTACCCGTCGTTTTTTAATTTTGTAGAAGAAATAGCCTTTGATTATAAAACATTGTAATGAGGAATCTTGAGTTGCCAATATTGTTAGTCTGGGTTCACTTTTCTCTTGTATGGAAAACAAACAAAAAACAAGTTTTGCCGGATTGATTGTTAATGTTTGAATTTACAGTTAATTTAACAAAAACTATTACTTTTATATTTGTTCGCCGAGAATGTAAATGTTAGGTAACGATGCGAAAGCGTCAACTTGTGAACTTCATTTAAAAACTAACATGCGTCACTGCTACCATTTAGTTCGATATTAAAGTTGCAGCTTGCCTGAATACCAATTTCAAAGGTTTTTGGTTGTTCACGCATCCAATTTTGCACAGCAGTAGTGATTTCATGATTAGTCGAGAATTTCTGACCGCCCAAATAATCTTTAAATTGTCCAAATCAAGAGAGACAAGTTGGGACCATTATGACGAATCAGATAGAACGCCCCGCTTCAATTTTTTAAAAACTGCCAACGTTTTCTTGTCTTAAAGCGGATTAATGGTTTTCTCGTTAGTGTGCATTCATGGCTTTTGGTCGGAGACATAATTCAGATTCAGATGCAGTATACCCAGAGTATCATAGTTCAGCATGGGGTTTGATTTCCATACGGTTTCGTCCTTTTTGAAACATTCTTGCCCAATTAAACACTTTTACCAGGGACAAACAGTCATCCCCGAACTGTGTTTTAAGCCTGGCGAGAACTTCAGACAGAAGAGGTTTGTTTAGCAAGGATCTGATGATTATGCGCTGATTAGCACTATACTGTATCTCCCTCAAAGACATCCTAATTATGATTGATGGTTGCAATGGAAATACCAACGACAAGCTGGAACATATACAAACTTGACAGCACGTTTGTTTCATTAATGTTTCCTGCGTTTCTGTAAACTATGTTTTTGTAGATATTTAAACGTTCCTTGTATATACGTAATACTTTTATTGGAGGTTTTCATTTTGAAGCATGGTTTGCTCTATCTCTTTTTAAATGTTTGTACGATTCTGACTGGAAATAAATATCTTTGACGTTAGAAAGTTTATTTGTATTTTTCTGTTTATCAAAACCTGTACAAAAATGGACTATAAAAATTTTTTATTTTTATGGATACATACAGAAAAATCTTAATTGATTCAGATGGCTGTTGGAAAAAATTTTTCTCATATTTCATATTCTCATCACGGAGCATATATCTACTTTAAATTAATTATTGCTATTAATTATAACAAATGTGGAGGGAGGTGAAGTATCTTAGAGTGGTATTGGACTCTAAAGCCACCTGGAACCAGCTTATAGAGGAAACAAATAAGAAGCCGGAGACCATCTTAATGATAACCAGACACACACTTAGTAAGACATGATGACTGAAACCATCCATGATATACTGCTGATTCGGCCAACAATCGTCTACGTATTCTTGGTATGGTGAACAAATACGCTACAGACAGTAACCATCGAATGACTAAGCAAATGCAAAGACTTGCCTGTCTAAGCATCATAGAAGGGATGAAAGGTGCCTCTAACGGGGCTATGGAGACACAATTAAATTTACCACAATCGCATTTGGTAAAAAGAGGTGCTACTAACGATTCGAAAGTCGGCTTAGTCAGATCAGGACATGTAACAATAGAAAATCGTATGGGAGAATCAGTCCTTGTCTGGAAGACCAAACCACATGATAATAAAATACAATCTTACGTCATATCGAGAGAAATGGGAACAAAGAAGTTCCAGATTAATCAGTGAAAGACGTATCTGGTATACAGACGGGTCTAATAAGACCGAGACAGTATCTGAAGTAGGAGTTTATAGCGGGCAGTTGAGAAGTGAATAAAACTTCCCGCTAGAACGTCATGCTTCTATTTTTCAGAGGTATACGCTATCCTGCGTTGCTTGCAGGAAAAAAGGAGGCTTTGAAATAACAAACGAATCCAAAGCCTTGAAGGCTTACCCGGGGTAATGTCTAAACTAATATCGGAACGCGTTGAAGAACTAAAGAGACTAGCAAATCAGATGTGGGTACCACCACATTGGGGAATAAAATGCCATGAAAAAGCTGATGAACTAACAGAGAGGGCATCAGAAACACCGCACTTTGAACAAGTTAGAAAATGGATCAAAAATCATTACCTATCATACGGGCAATAGGGAATGAGAGAAAGTCCAACTGTGCAAATTCGAAGCTTTAGCACTCAGATGTCAGATTATCTATGGCTCAACTCAGTCAAGAACCTAATTCGAGAACTTAATGGTTTTTTGACGCATAACAGAAACAAAGTAAACACTAACATAACAAGGAGTCGCTAATTGATCTACATCTGTAATTGCCTTGAGATATGGGTCTCCATTTCTTAAACCAAATATTATAAGATATTAATAGATATATTTTCTGCCTATTTAGTAATATGTACCGTGATAATGATTTGTGTGCTTTACTGTACAGGGTGATTCAGATGTTAAGGAATAAATATATCTAAAGCATGGTCTAATATTGCATTCCATTCAAATTAGGAAGGAACAAAGCTGATGGAACTTTGACCCACATTAACCATTATCCAATAATTTTTACGACCGGTGGATAAATAATTCAGTTATGTAAAGTTACTGACAGTGAAGTTAGATATAATTTAAACAATTAAGGAAAGTTATATATTATCCTTGACAGCATTTATAAAATCACTTAATTCGAAAATTCCGACGTGTGCAAAATAGGTGAGAAAATGCTTTTAAGCGAATAGAAATTAGTCTGTTAGAAACGTGTCAAGTTGACAAGGCCCTGTAGTGGTGGACAGTTGTAACTGCATTTACAAAGGTTTTCCGGATACGCGACAGCTTGATCCTGATATTTTACAGGCTTTCTCTCGCAAAAGAGGACCGCTAAAACACACAAAGGGATAGTAAAACTAGGAGAACATAAAGGGACCGGTAATATTCAAGCCAGCTACGGTCACTTTGCATAGAAATGAGTCTAAATTGAAATTGTAAAACTGTATATTGTGGCCACAAGCAATCAAATTAGCAATTTATATTTGGTTCCCGCGGTTTTATATGCATGACGTGAAATATTTTTACTTGCACACGTAAAAATTTTTAGCACGAATGACCGTAATAATAATATGATGTGGCGTACTTTCGAGTTACTTTCATTATGCTGAATTAACTTTCATATTCTATTTACACTCTTATAGGTAACATACATTTATATTTTTATAAATGATGTACTACTATAAATACAACGTAGAAATGGCTAATGCGAATAAATTTTGGCAAAGAATTAGGAAACGGGCTTACTTATTGTCTTAACTGAAACTCGAATTCATCAGAATCTCATGAAAAAATTTGAATGAATTTCGGAAAAGGTGAATGACGTTGTTGCAAGAAAAAAAAATTAAGAAATTCACGATAAACCTCGAATTAATAGAGATGTGGCGTGGAACAGTTGGGGTGGGTTGGTGGACCATCTATCAAGGACATAATGCAGGAGGTGACAAAGTGTGCAAGCAGGGCTTTGGAATAAAAGCCTGCCTGGCGCCCCATTCATCAGAAGCTCAATGTTTAGAATAACGCTTCTATCAGCCCCTTTACTTCTTACATCCCCTACTTACGTTAGATTACGTTATCTGAAGGATTACAAGGGATTTTTATTTTAGATGACATTATCATGCATCTTTTATTTTCCAGTCGACCTTCGTCCTTTCTTCTTTCTACAAATTTTCAATGAAACTGTTAGGATAGACAGAGGTTTCTAAATCACTGTTATCGTTCTCACCTGAAAAAAAGGACGTTTCATTTTGAATTCAATTAAGATCGTTTCTCAGATATTTTAAATTTTTAATTTATTCTTTTATACGAAAATAACTATCCTGTTCTTTCTTATTTAACGGCTGTCTGACAAATATATTTTTTTTCGTTATTATTTTTCCTGGTTTTTTAAGGATTTCCTTTGATACACCACATGCATTTACAAAAGCAGGATTCTCAAAACGAGGGATTACACATTATTGACATCTGTCCTATATGCGTGTAACAAGAAAAATACGTTTCGGTCGTAAACAAAAACATTCAACAGCTGTTGATGATTTAATGCTTAACGTGAACGTGGTTCTTAGCCGGATCACGTGGTATCTCAGATAAATAGATCAGCAATCTAGTGGAGCTAATAACATGAGCATCGATGCCGTCGGAACTCCAATAAAGCTAATTCAGTTTGGCTTGGAATGCCCAAGGGCTGCAAAGCCAATCATCCATGAACGTATAGTAGCCTTGGAAAAAGAGCTTGAAATTCCCTTACAGAAAAAATGTGGAAATTTTCTTGCCGCACTCGAAATCTGAAAACGTCGATATTATTAACCTTCTCGGGATTCTCGCGACTTCATTTTACTAAACCATATTTTACATTTGCGCGGATTTTCTCGCTTAAGCTCTCCAAAAACATTTTGATCATTATAATAGGGTTAGCGGTTACATCAAAAATTGCCAAGGGTAATTAGCTGCATACTCAGGTCGACGCTAATTGGAAGTATGTGGTCGTCTGCGATTTCCAGACAATAAATATGTCAAATGTCGGTCGTTTCAAAGGGTCGGTTAACAACCACAAACACACCCTTCAGCATGATAAATAAACCGTCTGGTATTTTAGCTAACATTTAAACAGTAGAATTCAATCACAATGTATATATGTAGTTCTCAAACACATCTTGAGAAAAGCAAACTAAATTAATGTTGCCGATGTTATTTTCAGCTTGTCCTGTTTTTCTTCATTTCATTGATATTTCTTTACATCATTGTTCAAACAAATATCATTATATAAAAATATAAATAAATTCTCTTTATAATGCGGAACAAAAATAATTTCATTATCATTGATTTAAATTTAAGCAAGTCAAACAATTTTCACTGATCAAATCTACTTTTATTTTATTGTTCTTTTTGGATTTAATCGAATCCGTAAATTAGATGAAATTGCAGTTACATAAATTTATAGTCGAGGCATAAGATAAGTTAACCTCTAGAGCTTTATTTATGAAACTCGGCGACATTTGGATTTGAAAAGTGTAAAAAGAGGTTAGAAGCTCTGATTGTTTTGATTTCAGTGTCACATTCGAGTTGCATTGCTTAGGTTTAATACCTGCTGTATTGATTATACCTGAACATTGAGCTTCACGATACTGACCTTTCCGTTTGCTAAACATTAAACTTCTTGAAAATAATACATAAGTACCGTTCTGTCCTTTGTTCGTATTTCACTTATTCATTATTGATGTGGTTGTCATCAAACTAAACTGCAAAAGTACTAATTAATTAAACGTGATAATTTACAGTTTATTTATTATGGATTAAATCGAAATTTAGTTAAAATCGTTATTATTTACACAATTAGTTTGGATTGCAATGAGCCTGATACCTTAGGGTCTTTCATTTTTAATGCTTGCCATTCATATACAGAAAGTGGTGCAAGCTGTACAATTTAGTGTCATTTTAAATACTTCTTAAAGATCCTACGTAAAGATGAATTCAAGCCAATCTAAAGCCAATAATATCGAAAAAAGAGTTAAATGGAAAAATTATCATTTTACCATAGAAACGCAAAAATACCGTTCCACTCAAGCTCTAAGATACATTGTATTGATGATATTAAAGTCGCTAGTTATCTCGGAAGAAACCCCAACAACTACACCATGAACGACAGAATTAGTATGTCCAACCGGTTGTTTCGTACAATGCTCTTAAATCTCACGAATACAGCGCCGAAATAACATTTTCCTTTCAATATTGTTGAAATGCCGCTAAGAAAAACGCAAATAGAAAGGTAGTTTCTACACTGAATTGCTCAAAACCTTCAATAGTATCTTTATGAAACATAGAAACTATGTAGATTCGATCAGTCGATTACATAATTGAATCATGATTACCGAAAGACGCAAATTCTAACCTAAACTCATTAGAACCGTTGTTAGATATTATGGCTCTGTTATGTAGTTAACTCTAGTTACCAAGTGGTCTTGGAACAATCCCCGACAAAAATCTACACCGAACTTTTCCGGTTGTGTTTCTCAAAAGATAATACAAAACGACAAAGGTACACTTAGCCCAGGAGATTCTCACAAATGAAAATGTTTTCAAATACCTTTTGCAGTGTATCGTGTTGTGCAGAAGAGTGAAGACCATGTTGGTAAGGTACCTCCACCAGTTTCCTATCCTTTATCATGATATAACGTGTCACGTTGACCGGCCGTCCCGCCCCCATCACAACTGCTTCAAACGTTACATAGTGTTATGATATGGAGAGCTCTTTTTCTCAGGGTCATTATTTTTCTTCGTTTGGTTCTTAATTTTTTTATTAAAACGCTATTTTCTTGACAATATTAATTAATTTATTTTTTACTGTCATTACATTTTATCAAAAACCAAAAAACAAAGCTTTTTTTTATACTCTCTTTTTTTTATCATTTTCAAATATCACTACATTTTTAATATCATCACATTTCCCCTCCATATTAATATAAATTTTAAGCGTTTTATACTATAGCTTAAATTTTGATTAATATTAACTAAAATATACTCAATTGTGAATTCCATTACAATTTGATCTTTGTTTCTTTTATTTGTCTTATGTAATATAATAGATATTGTTTTGTTTCATGATATACACAATCATTTTTTTTAATGGTGTTTTATTTTATGTTTTTATTCTAACCTTAATTATTTGAATTGACGTTCTTGCACTTTGACATTTGTCGAACGTCACTTTGACATTAGGCAACTGTCATTCATTCATTTTTTTTTCTGACATTAGTTAATTGTCATTTTTGACATTTATTAATTGTCACTTTGACATTACATTATTTCAACAGAATAACAATTTAAAATTTTATAAGTTTAGTTAGCATTATTAACATTTTATACAGGATTTTTTTTAATTGTTTTTTTTAACTCAATACTCGATATTTTCATTTTATTTCACATTTCCTTCCTATTTCTCCCTTATTTTCCTCTATTTTCCAACTAGCTTTCATTCATGCTGCATTCATACAAATCATTTTCTACAACTTCTTAAGAAATTGCAAAAATTATTTTCTCTAGTAGTAACGTTTTCTTCATATAAATTAACTCCCTGCCTCATTTATCTACTTCAATACCATATTTTATCTTTACTTATTCATATTAAGGATCATATTTTGACCTTTTCTTTTAATATTATCATTCATATCATTATTTATTTATTATTATTATCATTATTATTCTACTAACTTCATATTCAAATCTTCATAATTATCATCATTTTAATAATACTTCATTAATAATTATTTAACTCATTATGATTATCTTTAACACATTCATTCAAGCATCATTCATACCTTATTGTCAAACCTAATATAAAATGTTCCCTATTCTTCTTTGATTATTTTTGTCGACATTGGCTTCTAATTTTACTTTAACATTCTCTTGTAGCATTTATTCTAATTCTTTGATTTTCTTTCTTTTTCTGTATTTGTAATTTCTTTGTTCCTCTCTGACTCCTGATAGTAAATTCTTTAAATGTTTTTTCATTATTATTTTATATTTTTCCATCCTTATTTTGGATTTACTATCTTTCTTAAATATTTTATACCTCGATTCCTTATTTTTCTTTCTAGTATTATTTTTAGATTTTCTTTTGACTATGATCCCCTCCAACCTTTTATTTTCCATTGTCATCTTCATTTTGTTTCTTCTTTCCGCTTTTCTTGCTCTTCTTAGTTTATTCTGCCAGTTAATAGTACATTTCAATTTTTCTTTATTATTATTGCTATTTTGATAATTTTTTTCTTTTTTGTAATTATTCTTTATCTTATTTTTAAGATTTGCCTTTCTTATTGGTAAACTGTTAATTCTTTCTTTTGGATTTATTCGTTTGCGGTTTACTGAGAATTTTGCCATATTTTGAATCCCGCTATCTAATATACAATAATGACTTGGTCCATGATTACCTGCTGTTGATTTTTCTTCAACATTTTTGTTTATTTTTTCTAATTCTATTTTCACATTCTGCTGGTTCTTTTCTTGTGCTTTTTCTTGCTCCTTAATTTTCTCGTTTATATCTGCATCCCTTATTTGTAACATGTTGATAATTTCTTCTTGGTGTCTTTCTATTTTCCTACGCATTTCATTCTGACATTCATCTATCTTATTATTCACCTCTTCTTGTATTTCAGCTCTCATATTTTTAACAATATTATCCCATCTATTCTCATGACCTTCAAATTTTCTTTTAATTTCTTCAAATCTTTTCTCTTGATTATGATTGATTTCTTCAAATCTTTTAGTATTATCTTGTTTAATATCTTCTAATCTTTTAGTTTGGTCTTCAAATCTTTTATCTTGGTCTTATTTTATTTTTATTAATATTTTAAGTAAGTCTGGTTGTTGTTGTCTTATTTATTTTTGCTCTTTATCTCCCTTTTCAACATTTCCCATGGTCTTCTCCATACTTGTACTTTCTTCTTCCATCTGTTCAATTTCAATATTTTCTTCCTCTCTTTTGTCCCTTTTTCTACTATTTACCGATTTACCTCGCTTTGACATCTTTCCACTACCAACAGACAACTAACAAAATGATAATTATGTTTTTTATTTAACTTGCCCTACCACGTTAGGACGCCAATTTTTTATGTTATGATATGGAGGGCTCTTTTTCTCAGGGTCTTTATTTTTCTTCGTTTGGTTCTTAATTTGTTTTATTAAAACGCTATTTTCTTGACAATATTAATTAATTTATTTTTTACTGTCATTACATTTTATCAAAAACCAAAAAGCAAAACTTTTTTTTTATACTCTCTTTTTTTATCATTTTCAAATATCACTACATTTTTAATATCATCACATTTACATTTTTAATATCATCACAATAGCTTGGGTGGAAGTGGTGAGGCACCACGCAAGCCACCAAAGTAGCATTTCACCTGCATTCTTCATTCAGCTGTCCGATACCGCGTCGATTGGCACTGGATGGTGTGGTTCTCAGAAAAAAAATACTTTTCTTCTCTCTACTGCTCTGTTATCTATTCTTAAAATTAATGCTCTAAACACTTTTTGGTTCAGGGTTCTACGCTGTCTTTTCTGCATCATTCCAACAGACTCGTTTTGCCTACGTTTTTTGTCACCACCCAATGTAAATTATTCTCACTTACAGGCTTCTTCCTGCCTCTTCATTTACTTGACACAAAAGGGACGTTTGTGTATGCAGATTCTGTGGGCTGATCAGTATTATGTTATAAAAACTTTGACTGTCGTTTCATCTTGATTCCATCTGTTCATCATCAATGGATCGACTTTACCACTTCGATTAGATTCCCGCAGACTGTCCGCATCACTCGTTATTTTTGGTTGGAAGTTTCTAGAGACGTTCGAAATCTGCTACGTCAACCTGGAAGGACGACAACAACATAGAAAGGAAAATCGTTTACAGCCATCGTGTCTAGTCGTGCTACCCGGAACTACTCTCCTATCACATTTCAATTACTTTGCACTACCTGCTGACGGTTGGTTGCAGGACGTCTGATTTGCGCGTAGTTTATCTCATCCATTTATCTTTAGTGCTACGCTGTGCGCGTGCTCTTGCACTAAAAATTATTTTTCACTAGCTGAACAAAAAACGATTCCTTAAAAGTTGTTTTTACATTTATTACTACAAGATTGTTACTTTTTGTAGTTAGGTGTCAACGTCTTGTAAACACCATAGCTTTTGAAGAAGACGTAGTTGAAACTAGAATCATGTTACCATACATTAAGAAATGAAGATTTGGTACGAGACCAAATCAGCACAGAAAGTGTTCATTATGTTGGCCCGAATGGTAAGCCGAAGAAACTTATGACGATAACTAAAACCATATTTGTGAATGACGTCACGGAGATCACCAAATCGACGGTCTTGTGTGTGTAACTGACATGGTGGGACTACCAACAAGAACAACCACAAAATTGCATAATTCTTTGTTGATATTGTCTTGCGGTTTGTGTATATCCAAAACATTAAACTCGTCGTGAAAAATGTTTTGACTTGAATGAAGTTATGCATTTAAGTCGCAGAATGGACATGTTTGGTACAAGGTGCTAATTTCCCTTTTTATTTTATGTACCAAATGTCAATGATCTGCCACTATCTGCGTCTTGATCATTTTGCTTTTTATTACTCAGTCGACCTTTTCATTTGCATTGGTCTGATTATTCATCACTAATTATTATAACTGAAGTTTACTAAAGTTTTTCTTTCGTTTCTGAAAAACAAAAAAAAACTTTTACTTTCTGTTATGAGTAGACTTCTGACGAAAAGCATGAGATCATTAAAAATACCTTAAAAATTGCAAAACATGTAATTATTTTCTAAAAGAATTTAATAATTAATTTAAATAAGATATTATTTGAGTAATATGGCACAAGGTTATTTAATCTATGTAACACTTGACGCTCTGGAATAGCATACTATCCATACTCTTACATCTGCGTCAGTGGAAAAAATTATTTACTGCGCACAAGAATTTTCTTCGGTTCAGAGGAAGAGTTTTCTTAAAAGATAACCATTTCTATGCTAGTGCAGTGGAAGGAATATGGCTATATCTCGTTTATCCAGCAACATTATGTTGCGATAAACTCTTCAAACGCCTTTTTTCTGGGATTTAAAGACTGATACAATACCAAGATACTCGTTGCCCGTAAATAAACAACTAAAAAGTATGTTAAGGATATTTTGAATTATCATGGACTTATTGTGGGTCTATCTATGGTTTTTAATTTTATGCCAAGGGCTAAAGATGCTATTTCCAGATACTATAAATACATTTTTTGCTTTTGTGAGAATGCCAAATACATGAATTCCTCAGACAACTCTGTTCGTCTGAAACTACTTATTAATTGAGTTGCATGCCGGAGTTGGTAAGCTAGCTGCAACCTTCTCTATATATTTTGCTGTTGCACGCACCGCACATTGATTCGTGCATTTTTAGTCAATTCTTTATTATTGTCTAAACATTTGTAGAAATCTGTCTGCTGTTTCAAATTTATGAACGGTAGTGTATAACATATGCACTTGGATCTGGTGCGATTCGCCTAGTAGAAATATTACAACGCAATCGATTGGTAAATATAGGTAAACGCCAATTAAAGTAGATTTAGATTTGCATAAAAGAACTTATTGGCGTTCACAGAGTAATTTGAGAGATAGATATAATATTACTCCCTAAAAGGATCATATGAAGTCTATAACTGCATGTACGGTTATCATCTTAGTGGGAATCTCAAGATTCTTTTGTAGCTATAATGCGAATATAATTTAAAAAAAATGTCAACTACTTGATATGGAATTGAGTTTATTTTAAAATTAAATTTTAATCTTAAAATGTAGACTTGATGAACTAAAATAATGATATTTCAATGCAAACATAAATATGCAATCAGACTTTAAGCTGACACCTGCTCTTACCAATTGATTTTCACTCTTCTTTCTTGGGTTTGGATATATTACATAAAAGGCGAGCAACCCACGGTTTTATCCCTTTCAGACTTCATTGTAATTTCAAGAACGACAAACATTAGGATATTTTTCTTCTGTAAGGTCATTTTAGATTTTGTTTTATAAAAAATGTTATTTTAACTCCCTTTCTTTGATGAATTGGGATTTTCTATTCAGGGAATTCTATTTTAGTATTTTCTAGAACTAAACTCGCTTTTAATTATTTTTGAAAATATTCGTTAGGTATTTTAATACATACGTAATGTTGACCAATCGATTATTTCTATCTGAACCGCTTTCCGTTTTTGCCAAGATCCGTGAATTTGACGAATGGTTTCAATAACTTTCCTGAACCCGTAGCGTGTATTGGAACTTCTCGCAAAAAAGGGCCATATCTTGGAATACATTTCTCTTGTCATGTAGGTTGACTTTCCGGCGATTTATTTTCTTTATTCTCTATTGTTTTGTTATTGTTTTTACCACTCGTCGTAAACCGGCGTTACTTTGTATAAGATGCATTTTGTTGGATTCCGGCGGAAGTGATATATTGGCATTTTTTCGGGATCCAGGATTTTATTACATTGTTTCGACAGGAAATTTAAAATAAGGAAAATTAATTTATTGACGGAGTTGCTTTCCTCTAACTTTATCCTTGTGAGTTCTGTTTAAATGAAATTGTTTCCGGTTTCTTGATTAAGTTGTCTTTGTTGGTTTTTGCTTGTTAAAATTCAATTAAATTTTTCTCCCTAAACTCGACAGCGAGAGTAAATAAATTTAAAGCTAACGTTTAACTTATCGTAATTACTTCATGCGTTGTGACTAAAGCACATTTTTGCATGCTTTGTATGTTTTAACAGTGTTATCCTTTGAATAGAAAGGCAACAAGCAACAAAGTTGTGTGTTTGGTGGCGTTGGGTAAACACAGATACCATCAGCTCACAGATTACAGATATGAATAATTTCGCAACAATTAATGAAGTGCGGCCGTTACTAAAAGCTCTCAAAGCTCTTTATGAGCCGGCCTTGCGGGGCTTTTGCAGAGCTCGGGCTATTATTGTCTCTATGACTTCTATTCATCACTGTTTTGATATGCATATGACACGACCATCTTCTATTATGCAAATCGCAATCCCACTTTTTTGTGTCTTCTCTATTTACGTCTTATCAGAAATTTTAATAGCTTTTTCCTTTTATATACTAGGTCTCGGTTGCATATCGCGTTTTGTGTGAGTTGTTCTTCTGCGCGATTTTGACTACGGTATATGTTAATTTCCCTGCAATTACCCCCAAGAAGTTTGAATTGGTGTTTCAAAGTCATCAAAGTCCTCAGAATATATTGAGTTGGTTTCTAGTTTCGGCGCCCATTACAATTTCCGTGTTACTGTTCCACACGGATTATAGCAATTTTGTGATTTATATCAACGTCTGCAATATTCTAACCAAAATCGTTGTTGTCGATGTCGTTTTACAAGTCTTAATAATAGAGGTGCAACTTAACCTCAAACGTATTCCAAATTATAATGACTACCAATAAGGGGAATTCAAATGTATTCAATTTATTTGTAAACACGACAGCGGTATCAATTTGGTAAACTTAAATTAATTCTTTTTTGATTAATAAATATTTAAAAGAAAATTATTATTAATCTGTATATTCAAGAACATTTTGAACTCTAAGCACTAAATTTTCATAAAATACAAAAGCCTACGTAATGTTTGATTTGTGCAGAAGCGAACGTGTTTCAAAGAAAAAAAGAGGACGTTGGAAATATGGAATATGAGTGTGAAATTTGAATATTAGCGCACGTCGACAGAAATATCTCCTTGACTAAAGCTTTCAACAAAAAAATAGTTTTAAATAAAAAGCAAAAAATCTGGCAGGAAACCACATTTCGCAGCGTAAGAGATTCTTTTATATTTACCTGCCCATATGCCTTATTTCTTTTTTTTTTGTAGACATAATATCATTGTTAACTATTTTGTGGAAATGTTTTATCAAGCTTCCAGAAATGAAACATGAATATTCAAAATTTGTATAAAATGTTTCATTACAACTTCTTGATGTCAGCAAGTTACGTCAACTAAAAGCTGAACGTGCTTCATTTGAATGCAGTTAAGAAGTTTAGGATCTACTCGAGATAGCCATAAAGACGATATGAAATTAAAAATTGCTAAACAGAAGTTATCTTGTGAGGTTTATGTGTTCTTCGAATAGCCTTTGCATAAATATTGCATGTGCACGTGAGAGACCTGTGATTTCTGGAAGATGATGCTTTCAAGAGAAGATTGTAATAATATAGTTCCTTGCATATTGATTGAAAAAACAAAAAACAATTTTTGAAATTTCGTTGGACAATCGTTTAATAAATCAGACGAATAATACGTTATTCTGCAATAATTATTTAGGTATATTTCATTATTACTAGTCTTAATAACAAAAAAACTAAAAATATAAAAAATCAACACATATTGCAAAATGTAGCACATTGACATCCTGCTTGTAATAAACTGAGATATCTTTCTGTTGGTTGCAATAAATTTTAATAAATGACAAGTAATACTACGACAGAAATACATTAATAAAATAGGAATTGATTTGTTCAAGAACAGATATAAATTGTGAAACATTTTAGTTATTTAGTTGTAGCTAAAACTTTGAAACTTGTCTCTGCTACGGTTCAATGGTGGGCCTATACAGAAGAACTACCCGCAAGGTGACCCGATCACCGTTATGAGCAGTGTCGACGTTGTTGTTAATAACAGAGTTAGAATAACTTAGTTGGCAGAATAATATTTAGAATATGGTGTTAACTCTGCAGAATTAATTGCTCGAAGTCTCGAATTCAAATAAATTTAGCCCTTGCTGAATATGAACCCAAACTCTTTTTTATACAAAAAAATAAGTGAAAGATTATACTTTCTTATGAGTGTTATTCATCTGACCAAACAACCGTAAATGGAATTGTTAATCATTTTTTTAAACTATAAACCTTTTAGAGAATTTATTTATATTTTTTTCAGGTAAGTCGAACTTATTGTCTCCTCTCGATAGTCTGCATTGATACTGTGGTAAGTTGAATGTTACCTTGGATTACCCTATTACAACTTATAAATTATGTAAGCAAATACATTTGTTCCATGATTGATTACAGTAATAATTATTTTGATAGCCAGGTTATCTTTATCAGCCTTGTCAAAAACTCAAATTTTCTTAAATCTGTGTTAGTACGATCATATTAATGCCAAAGCGAAAGACTGGTTGGTCAATTATGTTTGTCTTGTGTCCCAGGGCTTGATAGAAATCCGTAGAAATGGACTTGAAAATAATCTAGTGCGCTGTGTACTGTAATGCTGGTAAGCATTGAAGACAATAACATTGAAATGATAAGAAGAATAGCAGGTGCAGTTGTTTTGTCTGCTGGTGATTTCTCACTTTCCTCGATACTTGAAAGTTTCACCCGCAATCAGTTCTGTTCTCAATTTTATATCTCTTTCTTTCTCGATTTCTCTCTCTTGCTTGAGTTATTTATAATCTGCGTATATCACGTAACTTATTTACCTCGCATATTCTGTTCACAAAGACTCATGGTTTATATCGACTAGGATTGTCTAAAATTTGCTAATTAGTTTAACTAACAAAATACAGGGTGGCTTTTCTATCTCGCACCATATTATAGGCAACCTGTAATAACTCTTGGTATAGCTCTCATCATAAGTATAAAATCTAGCGAGATGTACTCCTCTGTCCACGACCCGACCGCATGTCTATGGACACTAACCATCCTGCGTTATACCATCAAATCCGATTTTCAAGTATTTTCGAAAAAAGGGCGTATTACATTTTTTACGTGCCTTTGTCATCTTTTCTCGGTGGTTAATGTTTGGTGTCGATAGGACATACCGTTTCGGCACGAACGACAAAAAGCCAAAAATTACGAGTTCACAAGAGATCTCAAAATTCCCTATCTCCAAAGTTCCTTCGGCCATTTTAACCGAATTTAGAGGCGAAATGCATAAAGGTTTGGGAGAGCTACATACCAAATATTTTCATTAACTATCCAAAAATAACTGCGCTAGAAAGGTGCAAAAGAAGACTAATTACATTTATTTTTTCCATCTCACCTCAAAGACAGGCACACGCCACTACTGTCTATCTAGACTTCTTGTCCTGATGATATCCTTTAGTATAAAAAAAGACCAGCTCGATCGGATCGTAATTAACCGAGTTACGAATTTTGTAGGTGGGCATCGTGGAAGGCAATGGAAAAAAGTGCAAAATTAACCGAATCAAATCAGGGTTTCTCCAGTAGGTAGAGATGTACTTCCAGAATACAAATTTTAAATACCACGTCAATAAGACAATTTCGACGATTTTGGTGGGGAATGCAAGATTCACAAAATGCCCGAACGATTTTGGGAAGAAATTCGGGGTTTCTTGATGGCTACCGATAATATTCGTCTTCACTGGTCGATAACATTATCAAATCTACGTCGCGCAGCAAAAACCAGATTCCCGTACCGCTTATAGTTTTCGAGTTACCAGCCCTTCTAGGTTTGACTTGTGGTGATTTCTAGCTGTCGAACTGTAGGAAGTGAAGAATCTGTTCAAGGTTCATTGGACGCAGGTGAAGACATTCAATTGGGGCATTAAATGCCGTTTCGATATCTTCGCAAAACCTCCAATCCTGTACCCTCTCCCTCGCGAAGGGAAAACTCCGGAGTGGCTCTATATCACAGCGCCGTTGCTCCCAGATCGCTAGGATTTCGCGTAAGGTCCCAATCGTTATTGTCTGTTTTCACTACTAGATGTCATCGCGGTCGCTCCATGCGCGCAAGGTAGTTGAAGGCCCTAAAGCTACACGGATCCTCCAGATTTGGCCCATGCGTTCTTGAGTTATTCTGATTTTTTCTTTTGGAAAGTGCAAAATTTCCAACTTTGACCCCCCTGGCTCCCCACCTATTGGGTAATTAATGAAAAGCCGTCAGACTACTACTTGCCCAGGACCTCGTCGAAATAGCCGAGTGTCACGAAAATATTAAATTATTTCATACTTATGGTGAGTAATGGTTAGTACAGATTGGGTAGGAATTAAATACGACTTCTAATCGTAATGAAGAATTAAAAATGTAAAGCCTTAAAGATGTTGGGAAAATTTGTGATGAAGTAATCTCTGATTGATTGGCTATACCAGTCTGGTTTTAACCAGTGGTGACCATACCTAACTAGGACTGAGCTTAACAGTTTCATAGCTTACAACTCGTGTTAATTATTTTCTGCCATTGAAAACCCTGAACGTTAGTAAGTATAGTTAAGAATTTCTGTAAACTTTTTAGTTTTTTCGGGCAAAATCTTTTCCAAAGCATCCAGCATCAAATCTTAATGCATCTTTTGTTATGTGCTTTATTATAAAAAAATGTAATAAATAACTTGTCTAGTTTCCACAAGTGAAAGCCATCTTACCAGTGTCACGTTTCCATTCTTTTTTGTCTTAGCAACAATAGCTACCATCCTTTTAAGAAGATTGTCGTCTAGGGTCATTCCGACGTTTAGCAGAATTTATTTCCAAAAGTTTGAGATAATCTTCAAATAGAATTGATTCATTAAGAAAAAAACGTTTAGGATAAAGAACAAAATTACACAGATGAGACTGTAATGAAAGTTACTAACTGGAATTCAGGTACAAGCTTTGGATTACAAATGCAGAAGATTAGACATAACAGTCCCATGGTGGTTTCTTGCATCTAAAGTAACTGAATTATAGAGTACACGGTGCAGTGATGTGTAATTCGAGATTAACTTATTAATTTAATTTTGTGCAAGTAACTTTATTTTTTAAATAAATTTCTTGTAATACCTTATAGCTGAACAAATATTGTGGAAGTAGGAGTCTTACTTATTAAGGTTAGATGAAATTGAATTTGTCAGTAAAAATAGCATTCAAAGCTTCCTACGAGAACCCTGATATTTTCTAATTATGTCGTTCCAAAAATTCTACTTTTGTTTGGTGAAACATTCTCTCTAGAGTATTTATGGAAAGTCCTTGGCGAATACAAGTACCGTCGTTGTTTTACACAACTTAAGACTAATGCAGATATATTTTTCACTGTACGTAATTATAACGAGTAGTGCAATAAATTCGTGCAAACGCTCACTTACTCTTATCATTTAATATAAATTATGCGAAAGTCTCTGCCGACTCTTTTTGTGGATATGTTAATTTATACTTGGCGCAATATTTTATATCTCCGGCCTGTGTGGATGTTTAAACTGGGTTACCTTAATTACTGAAATATGTAAATATACATCATTTGAATATGAAACAAGTTTGGAATTTATAGAATTGTCTGTTTTGCGCGACGCCGAGCGGATGCACACACGACTTTTGTTTTCTAAACGGCTGCGTGTTTTCAATTTCCCGCTTCAGATTACTTTCGACTTCCTTTTGCAATAATTTTACCCACTTGTGTCGCTTCGTACAATATTATACAATAGAATGTCTACGAATTTGTTTTTTGTGATTTAATAAAAGCTTAAAAGGATAAAATTCGCTTTGAAATAGCTAGCATAAAACTTAATTACGTTACATTATTGTTCCGACTGCGGTTTTGAGTAGAATATAATAATTGTTAATTTTTATTGTTTCAATCAAAGTTCTAGCAAGTTTCAACGGCAGTTAGTTTGCCGAAAGGATAATTTTCATGGTCTGGCCCTAAAGGCCTATGTGTAGTGGCACGCAGGGAGATTCTCAATTTAATTGTAGGGTAGTAGGACAGAAATTTATTTTCACAACCCTCTTAGGGTAATTTAAATGAAACACAATGTACGAAAACATCAAATGTAAGCAGAAGGTGTTATCGCATGCTATCAGTACATACGGGTCGTCTGAATGGGATGCCGTCGTCTACCGTACCGTCCCCAGGCGTCGCGGCGCGTGAAAAACTAGCCATCACACTCTCCTATCTATGTTTACAATCTCTTTCCCTATAAATTACATCCTGTTTAGTTTTTGTCCCCTACGTTTGTTTGTGTATTATGAAAACTGCGTTTTGATGTGTACTTTACCAATTTGTATGTTAATTTACTGTGTTGTACAAGGACGTGTTGGATGTGCTAACATAACACGATGGAGGGTTGAAGCAAATTTTGTAAAAATAAAGATTTAAGGCCATTTAGTTATATCGAAAAATTGTTTTATAAAATAACAAGCTTAAAGTTCTTTCAATAACAAACGTTTGTTTATTCATGCCTCATTTTCAACAAAGTTTGATTGTGATCTCGTTACATTTAGATTAAGTTGTGTTACCAGTAAGTATTGTAGTTAATCGACTAGCCCCCTGTTGCATAAAGCGTTCTTAACTGTGTTGTCAAATTAAGAACGTCATTAACCAATCAGAAGTACTTAGTAGAATTTAATGTCAACTTAAGATTTGCCAATCAAATCGTTAGATTTTAAAGCTAACATCGCATTAGCTAACAATGACTTTAAAAACGCTTTACTGTAACTGAAAATAGGTTACGTCATGAATCATTCTTTAAGATTCGGTAGGTATATTGATACTTACCTAATACTCAAATATTTTGAAAAAAAGTTCGTGTTTTTTATACCTTTTAGTCGTAACATAAACTACAGTTTATTTATTTATTACGGGGTAGACATTTCCGTTAAACCCATTATGTCGTTCGCCTCTCTTGTTTTAAAAATTCATGTTTTCTTTCACATTCGTTTTGTTTTAAAATTCATTACAGTTAATGACACTTTATCCGCATACTTTTTGTTTCAATCGCTTCTATCATACTTCTTAATTTCCACGTCTTCACGTCTGGTGCGTGTTTATCCAAGCTCTAAAGTGCCTTTCAGTTTTCTGCTTGTTTCGATTTTGTCATCCATCAAACGTAAATCATAAAAATTGTACCACATAAGTCCCCTGAGTTTTTACAGCTATCATTTGAATAGATTTATTGAAAACAAGTCAAAATGATTTTTAGTTTATTTTTTGTTTCTAAATTTAAGATATGGCATACCACGGTACGTAAAGTGTTTGTGTTAGATTTTGTAGTGATTGAGGTCTATTGTTTGCCTGTAGTTGGTTGGAAATAAAATTTCTATTCTAGGAGATAAAATAGCAGAAGCTCTTAAAACAATCGTAAATTAACCAGATAATTTGATGCACTAAATTATTGTGAGAATTGAAATAAACATTCAGCTTGGACTTTGAATCGGTTATCTAGTAATCATCAAAATCTTAATTTGTTCAATCAGAGCTCTTTTAAATACTTTCATCTGGAATAATAGTCGCTATAATTCTATCTTTGCAATACAAAAGTCTAAAATATCACAATACGTAATAAACAGTGAGACTGTAGTAAAAACTAATTCTCTAACGTCTTGACGTTCGAGATGTAAAATATGCGAATGTGTTTTGTGGTTATATTTGGCCACTTTGACTCCGGCTACCCGGATAGAATTGAGATTTTTAACTTAATGATGACAGAAGCTAGGCTGGCATTCCATCTTTTACTATCTGTACACTATGTTCAAAATTTGATGTCCATGTTTGACCAAAGGTTTGCTAAGCTCAAACTGTTTTTACTACAAAGCTTCAAGACTGGTATGAGTAATACGGAAATAAATTACATCATAAGATGAAAGTTACTGCTTACCTAAGACGAGAAAATGGCTTATTTGAATTAGAGTAGGATGTAGTACGTCACTTAACACTGTTTGCAGGATTTTCGAAAAGAACTGTAATTTGTCTGAAAGCGTAGGTGGGCACTAAGAATAAGGCTTTATCATTTTTCCAGATGAAAATTAGTTACTCAAGATTATTGTCTTCCAAACAACACGAAGAAGTCGCAAATGACCCTACGTTTTTCATTAATGACGATGAAGACCAAATGTGATTGATGTTGTGAAACAATTATCGAAAACGGGCTTGAAGAGTTTGCGTCACCTGAGAATGTTCGAGGCACAATCAAACTTTATGGCCCAATCGAAGCCAAACTTATTGAATCTTTGGAAAGAAGCGGAGAGCCTTAAAAAGCTTTAAACTAAAAGACTGCTAAACTCATTTCAAAGTTGCGAAAAACTAATGCTAACTATACTTCTACCTACAGTGATTAGGAAGATGCTTAGTTCAGAGTTTTGAAAAACTTTTTGATAAGTTAATCATAGAGGTGATTGTGAAAGTGTATATGCCCTGTGCATCTCAAACAACATTTCATATCAAAAAATTCATCGGAATTTTACTTTTTACTGGGTTCCATTTCATTCCACAAGAACAGATGTATTGGTGCGAGGAGAAGGAATTGCCATTCAATGCATTAGAAAATGCATGAGCCCTAATCTGTACCTAGAAATAAATAAATCTCTGTAGTGTGTAGACAATGCCAGAGTTGGAACTGCCAAATAATCAATCAGAATTGAACAAAACCTCTTTGGTGTTTTTGGAACAGCGTAATAGTGACGAGCAGATGGTCCACTGTTACGATCAGCAAAAATTCAAACTCAGATGAGTCACCTTTGACCGAACTTGAAGATCACAAATTCTATTTTGACAACTTTTTTACGAGTGGCAACCTAATGATACAGTTGAAGGAGCTTGGAATGAGAGCAATAAGAAACAACCTGATTCAGCAGATGCAACAACTGTCCAATCGCAAACGAAAATGCAGAAAAAATAGTGTGGTGACTTAGACTTTCAGTTTGATTCTTAGCACGAACCTTTGTCAGTATGTGAAACGACATGACATTTCTGAACCAACATTTAGACGCTATATAAGGAGGCAGAGTCAAAATCTAAAGTGTCTAGAACACCCTAATAGATTTAATAACACCTTCAATATTCAACAGATTGATGTTTTTGTCAAGTATTCAATGGAATGCAGTGCACGAAGTTCTCTTTAAGTTTGCAGAGAAGCTTTTGAATATGCCGAACGAAATGGCATTAAGCTTAGGTTTAACAAGAATACAGAAATAGTCGAAAAAGACAAGTCCTTTAGTGTCAAAAATCACCTAAGTTTCAGAATTTTTGAAACAATGTCAATTGCACGATTAAGAGAGCTCAACAGAGTTTAAGTCGCGAAATCTTTCCAAATTTTAAGAGAGGTTTGATTAATCTATAATGCTGATGAGGAAGATCCTCTCACAATGCTTAGTTACCTAAAATAAAGCCATCGAAAATACAGTGAAGGGTGGTCAAAGTAGTGTCTGTTGAAAATGTTCGAAGGACCACCATTGTGTGTAAAGTTCATTTCTTATTCTTGCGCGACATTGAATGTAATTTAAATTGCTGCATGTATGTGCGCTGGGATCTCACCATGTTGCCCAACTATCAGGTTGGATGACAGCTGACAGTTCGCTTTTATATCTGTAACATCTCATCAAACCTACAAAATCATCGCCGAATGATATTGGTAGATAGCCACAGTTGCAGATTTCACTTCCGGCTATTAACTTTTGCAAAGAACTTTGGTCAAATTTTCTAGAAAAAAAATTGGATGTGTCTTTCTTGGTCTTGATTCACGTTTAAGAAATAATTGCAGAGGGAAATATGGCAGCGTTGTTGGGGATATTTATGCAGCTGTTGAGAATGCGGCCAAAGAGTTTGAAGCTTGTGGTATTGAACCATTGGAACTTCTCAGTCTTGACAATTTTGATGTTATCCTTGCTACCGAAGACGGGGAACCAACACAACAACTCCGAACTAAGACCACCGAAGAAAGTGTCTATCAATGCATAGCATTCTGGATTTTCACTACCGATGTACAAGCTAGCTCAAGCGGTTCTGGTGTGAGCGTTTGGAATATTTGACCACTGCCTACATGTGATCGATTTTCCAATACAAATGGATGCCATCCTGTATAATCACCAGCAGTCCCGTCAAAAACGAATTTAAAGAAGAATCAAAGAAAATTCGAAAAGAAGGTGAAACAAGAGAAGCTTTATCATCTTATCCACCCATGTGGGTATTTATATACTCCTGAATGGAACATACTGTATTTTGTACTGTAATTCAAGGCAGTTTAGACTTAAACAATATAAGAAAATTTTATACCTGAAACGGTTGCGCTTGGACGTTTGTAATCTGTAATCAGTTATTGCACAGGATGTTCCGTTAGAAGAATTGTATATGCACTATTAGACAGAATACGCTGTATAATTATAATGTTAATATACACAGAAGTGCCTAGTTTTTTTTTTAGTCACCTCAAATCTACCCTAGTAGTTAATTATTACAAAGAATTCACTCGTTTCGCAATGAATCTGCTGATATTTTTGTTTTTTCAAACAAATTTATGCACACAAATATTCAGTTTTTTAGGGTAATTTAAATGAAACACAATGTACGAAAACATCAAATGTAAGCAGAAGTAATATTTTTAGACAATCTAAATTTAACATTGAACATAAAAAAATTTATTCTCGTGATTATCTTTTGTTTTTCTACAACAGTTGTTTTAAATGTAGATTTTCCATTTCAGAAAAGTCTATTCCCACGCCCTATCTTTGTAAAAAACAACAAATCGGTCGAGAAATATTTTCTTATGTTCAGTCTTAGATTATCTAAGGACAGCTTTTGGCCGTTTTTATTCCAATTTAAAAGAATTTGGGTGTTTACGTTGTTAAGAAATGTATGTAAAGTATTTGAATGCTTTATCTGTCGAGATTGTAAATATAAAAATCAACGTCAGGAAATAATTTTTGCCGAATAAATAGTAATTCAGGTACCCTTAAGATGACAACTATTGGACAAATTTATGACATCTGAGTATAGTCTTCATTGCACGATTTCCTAGAACATCAGTGATTAAAATTTGGAAACAGAAGATTGTTACCCTGAAAAGGGCCTTGATTGCTCCGGTAAGAACGAAAAGAAAATTTAAGTTTCTCGCCAAATAATTTGAAAATCAAGATGAGGTTGTAAATCAATAAAGTATTCAAAAATACTCCGGTCCTTATCTAGTCTTGTCTTCCAATTACAAACGATACATTGTATGGTCGTATAAATAGGTGGTAGTGTGTGCTTTGTAGGGAGGTCTTCTACTTTCAATCAAAACTTTCTTAAGAGTGACTAATACGATTAATATAGAAGAATACTAGGCCTCAGTTTAAAGGTTTTAAAAAAATTTTGGAACGGCTTCTGGAAAAGGTTTAGTACTCACTTCCCAGAAAATAGTGTTCATTAGAGAGACCAACTGGTGCTCTTCCTTCGAAAACATAAGCATGATGTTTTTGGTTTGAATTACATTTAAAACTGTCTGCTGTAAATATTAACTTATATAGTATAGCTGTTTACTATCCCAAAACACAACTTTTTTATCTGATATAGTAGCATATTGGTTTAAACTCTTTATGGGTAAAGGACGTTTTAGTTGACCACATACAAAACTTTGATCTTACCATAATTGTCTGAGTTACGATTCAAGGCCAGAGAAAAGTTTTTGTTTGACTTTTGCTAAAGTGAAACCGGCTGCCCTATCATAATAAACTTTGTTTAGAAGTATAGTTTGACACAGCAAAGCGGATGAAACAGAAACTTATCAGTTGACTATAACTTTGTGATTGTTATCAGTACAAGCCTTTATAAAAATTTTTTTCTAATGGAAGCAATGGTGCTCATATGTTACTCGTTCCCATAGGGCAATAACCTTGCTGTCTATTTTGGTCACATTCACTGTATGCATTAGATGTTTTGGCTTTTCATTGCCATGCAAATCAAGATGCGTTTTCTTAATACAATTTGAAACTATCTTTTAACTGTATAAACTTTTTAGCGTTTCACGATTTCCGAAAATTTTATGTGTGTACTTGTTTACGGACAATTGGGTTAAACAATTTTTGATATGGTGAGACGTGGCGAGTTTACATGACCAATTGTATTGGTTTCTGTTTTGTTTACAGACACAAGTTCTAATGTTTATCACAACTCGTCAAAGACCTTCTAGACATTGCCCCAAACAGCTACTTTCCGACAACAGTGTTTTCGCTTGGACATCTAAAGCTTTAGAATTCTTGACACTGTATCATGCTCAATAGACTTGTTCATTGTTAAGGAAATTTATTTTACTGTAAGTTTTGAAAATAGGGAAATTTACTTCCTTGTACTAAATTATAAGCTTGAATTTATCTACATCTTCTAAATAAAATTGGTAACAATCAACACTGATTGTGAGAATATAGCAAATAAGTTACTAAACATTTGTTTTAATTCTTGGTTAGATCATGATCCTTTTGTTTCTTCATATTTTTTCGAGTAATCGCAATTTTGTATGAATGCGAAAATATTAATGGAAATATTTCTCAGGAAATATTCAGAGTAAAAGTTATTTTTAGAATTTTCTTTCATGACGAAAAATACTTTGAAGTATTTGTAAATATGGGTATTACTGAAAGCTACTTTCGTACGAAGATCTCAGCAAATTCATTACAATTTAATTTATTATTAAAAGCAGATAAATAATATTATTATCATCAGTTTCATTAAGAGTTTTATCATGAAGTCTTCATCAACGCACAAAACGTGCTGACATTTCAGATAACGTCATATCACTTTCACAAGTTCAAATTTAGGTTAGTTAAAAGAAATTTCCTCACTTTGTTTTACTGGGGTAATACATTTTCGTCACAAGGGGGTTATTAAAATTAATTTATCTTGACAACTAAAATATACCCTGTTTTATTATGGATTTACTTCGTTATTAACGACCGTATAAAAAAACAATAATTACCAAATTAACCTCTTGTGAACGTATATATTCGCCGCATATATTAAAAGTCGTATTTGAAACGATATTAAAGGGATCTGGTTTCTGTAAGAGGAAAACAGAAAAATCATCACGATTTTATAAATGGTAGTGGAACGAGTAAAGGAAACTAAAATGTAATTTTATAAACAGGAAATTTCTTAGAGCTTTTTCTCGACATCGTAAAAGAAACATTTTCATGTGTTTTAGAAGAAATTAGGGCCCATTACGTGTTTTCTGCTTTTATTATTGGACTCACGAATTTTTTGCCCCGGGGAGTTCCAATTATTTTGAATTTCATGGTAGAAATTTGATGTCAAAGTCTAATTTGGTTACTTTTCTTGTGTATCGTTATTATTCTTCCATTATATTGTTAGAGAAGCTTTCTCAATAAGATTTTAGTGATGTTAAGAACTAGTTGTTAAAAATAAGATATGAGCATCTGAATGTGTAAGTGTGTTAGATCGTAAAGAACACAGAGTAGTCGTAGAAGTGCCATGAATTTGTCCTTATCTTCCTCCCAGTTCCCAGTTCGACTCATATTATTAGTTTCATGTCGAAAGGTCTGCGTATCTATCTGCTGGTGTAGTTAATAATGAAGTTATCATGGCGATAGCGGGCTCGGTAATGAAACTGTCCCATTTCCAGAGGCCTGCGTAATATTAAGCACTACATTATGCGCTTATGCTGCCTCAACACCATACTCTGTAGTACGGGATGCTCGTAAAATCTTATATCTTTTGGGTTTTCCTACTACTTGCCCACTTAATTTTTACTGTGGGGTGTCCATCAAAAGAAACCCCACATCGTTTTAGGTTAACTCTTGTAACCTATTATCCAAGCAGTCGACTGAAGGGCTGCGGTATTACGACCGGAACAAAAAATAACTGAAATGAAGGGGTTATGGATTAAATTCGTTTTTTATTATGATCGTGTGGTCTGTTAATGGCTTTTGTACTTCCTTACAAAAATATAAATATTTAGTATTTGCTTTTAAATAGCTTTTTATTATTATTTGTAATGGTAATTCTGACTACTGCTGGGAAAGGCAAAATGTAATTGTTAATAGTGTTTATTTTTAGATCAAGAAACTTTATTATCTTTTTATTGTGTAAATGGTTTGATGTCTTGTTTGAAATGTAAAACGGAAATCAATATAGGTAATATTACTTTTATTGTGATCATTTCACCACATTTTGTTTAATTCAGTGCTGTAGACATTTGAAAATGTATGTAATTTGTTCGATGTTTCTTCTTTCTATTATATAATGACCGGTAACCAATTTTTATTTTTTTTATTTGTTAATGAAGAGGTGCGATATCCTATCAGGAGTGACTCACAATCTCTCAATATTTCAGATCATGAAATATCCAGAGTAATTTTTTATGTTAATCTCATTTTGGTAACATCCAAAATATATGGGCCACAGAGCAATATTAATTTTAGATTCAAATTTTAACTGTTAAGCGCTAAAACCAATTTAATTAAAAAGTTTTTTGTCCTTTTTTAGAATTTTGAGACTCTAATTAATTAACTTATTGAAACTAAATGATTAATTTAATTTTTGAAAACTTTTAAAGTAAATTGTTACAAGTTTTTGAAGAAGTAAGAATACACTAAATTTACTTTTAACGTTTAATTTAAATAACTCTCTGTAACAATTTTGTGTAAGCACCTAACAATCTTTTAGAAGGTGGTGCAATATCAAATACTAGATGTACAATTGATATACAAAGATTGTTAGATATTTAGTTGTAAGTTAATAAGTATAAGTGAAAAAACCGTAGGAAAATTGGTTGCTTATATTTTTACACGTTTTTAGGTTCAATTCAAAGGGATGCGTGTCTTACTAAACGACATCTTATTATATTTATTGAAACGCAGAATAAAGGAAGTTTGAAAAGTGGTAAAGTGCATGTTTTCTACAAATAAAGGAAAATGTACTGAGAATGAGAAAATTCACAACTCACATATTCAGAAAGTATAGAACTTCACGATTTCCTAACTAAGTCTAGACAAATTTATTAAAATAAAGGCGCGCACAAATGACTTACTGGCGGAGCAATCTTCTTTCCAAGGCTTCATATTGAGTTTCATATTGAACTTCCTTAGGAAATTCGCATCTACCTGTTGTAGGACGAAATCGCCTACCTTAGCATAAATAATGGAAACAAGTTAGGAATGTATAATGTTTATAATAATTTTTACAATAAAATGTTATTAATAAATCATTTTTACATTTCTTAAGATAAAGAATGTTATTCACGACAGTATGAACTATATGTTTGTAGTAAGTAGGTTACCATCAGAATTGACTACTTGAAGTTGACTAAGGGTCTCATCTACCATCTAAGTTCAAATTTCAAATGAAGTTCAACTAGTCCAGTCGACAAAGGGGTTATAGAGGACATGGACTGGGGGAGAATCTTTTTCTTGAATGTGTTGGGGGTAGTTAGGAGGCAAAGATACTAATAGTAGAAAGATCCCTCTCTTCGGTTTTTCGCTTATAACTCGGAAACGGTGCATTGTACAGTAAAAGGTATTCCTCACAAAATAAAAGGTAATTAAAGTTTCTACAAGAATGTCTATATTCACTTTTTTCCTATGTGTTATACTAGTAGTTTCCGAGACATGGGCCGGCGAAAATCGATAATTTTCGAAACTTTCTTTGCCTCACATTTTTCGTCAAATTTGTCTTTTTAACTCCTCAGTCTTATGTTTCAGCTTTTGTTATTCTAGTTATTTATGTATTAAAAAACTGGAATTCCTGTTTTCTAATATATAAAAATAACGATAATAACGAAAATATAGTTTGCTTGAGAAATCACGAAATTTATCCGAAAACTTTTTCAAATTGCTGTAACTTCTAACCTGTGGAAGATAAATTAGTAACTACTTATTACATATTTCTAAAGGAGATCTAATGCTCTACAACTTCCTGTCTGACGACGCTTCTGTAAGACGTTTCCTCAAGAGAAGAATTCTTCCCTATTTCATGTCCTCTTCAACCCCTTTTTGGGCATTCATTGACTGGACTAAACTACATAGAAACAGTCACAATAATAGGATTTATGGAGTTAAATCTCGATTTCATAAAATGGAAGTTATAACTAAAGGGAAATAGAATAAATTGAAAGCTAAAGTTGGGCTGGTTTGATATATTAAGTGAAGTTTGGAATCCTCGATTAAGATACCTGAATTTAACTCAAATTTAGAAAAAAAATTATGGTAAGTCCAAACGTGCCAATCAATGATGTTAGCAGTTAGTAGCAACATTATAGTGAGGCGTATTTACCTAGCAAACAGGACTTTCTATGGACCTTTTTTTACTAACCCAACCCTTTGGTCATTGACAGTAGAACCACCTTGACAGCTGCACTTGGAATCGACTTGACAGTAAGTTGCATTTAGAGCCGCCTTCATAACCCTCGGATCGTTGTTTTAGGGGTTAGTGACTACAGATCTTAGCGTGGTAGCGGATGATCTGTTGAGCTTTCGACGTACTGATTGTGTTTTTTAAATCATGCAATAAAAATATGGAGTGCCACTTAAATGTCGATGACGCCACTGATCAATGTCACCTGATATTTAGTATGACATTTGATAACTGTTAGATGTACCTACCTAGTTATCTTACGAAGCTGCCACTACTGTTTTTGTAAAATCACTGATTTGAATTTAGTGACGCTCGATTTCTATACCTGATATTTTTAAGATTCAATCTTACTCCTCAGGAAGAGATTAGTAATCTACAGCTTCTGTTCAATGCCGAAGTTCCTATGTTAGAAACATTTTCTACATACTAGATTGAAGCTTAATGCAATGCTTCCTGCCAATTTAGTTTTTAAATTGAAGATTTGCAAAGAGATATCACATCTTCTAGTGTTTGGAAAACTCAAATTTTGAAATGGACGTTAGTATAGAGTTAACATTGAAAGTTACTGTACAATCGATTATACAATGTAGTTAGTCGGTGAACAGTTATAAATCCATCAGCAGATGGATTTCAGATCAGGAATGACGCAAATGACTCTGATATTTTTGCTATACTGTTTTCAAAATAACCATTTATTCTATTTTGGTAATTGCTCAAATCTACCGTGGAGCGCTCTTGGTTTTATTCTTCGCAATTTACCAAAATGGTTTTTGGTGTGAATCTGAAAAATGTTTTGTATTACATTATTGTATTCCTTTTTCGTGAAAGAAATTTCGAAGCAGGGATTTTCTGAGGTATGGAATATAACAAAATGACAAAATGAGTTAAATACATTAGGTAATGAAGAAAACTAGAGAGTCTCGTATGCACAAAAGTAGTAAGTAATAAGTATAAAAGTACTAAATACGTACATTAATCGTGGAAAGGAAATTCCAGAGGAAAGACTTCTGAAAGTGGATTGCCTAAAGTGCAGGTTTAAATGTGAAGGATATTTTTTTGAAAACCAAGGGGAACAACCGTGGGCACAGTATTACAGCTTAGCAGGTTGTACGAGATAAAAAACACTGTTAAGCTTTTTAATATAAATAGTGGCCGTGTCTAGAAGTAAACTAAGTCCTGTAGCAAAAACAGACTCAAGGATGTATTATTTAACAGACAATATAGGGCATAGAGTCTGTCTCAAGTTTTTTTCCGCTACTTTTGCTGTATCTCATAAAGAGAAGGGTCTTTTGAGAGAAGAATATGAAACGTAGAAAAGGGGCAAAAGATAGTCCATGGATATGAAAGAAGAGGACAAAAGGATGGCATCAGAGAGCTGGGAAAAACATTTAGAGCCATAATGTTTGATCTTCAAAAATTTAATGTTTCATATGCCATTTGTTAGAGCTACTGAAGAGTAGATATTGTCGAAAAGGTTTTAGGGTTTTAGATACACCAGTTGGAGTTATGAATTTGCACTAAGTAATTCTTTTTTTGGAAAGGGGGTGTACGCCAAATAAGTTTAGGATGTATGTGTCTAGAAAATATTGAGAAGTCTAAACTTACAAAATAATTCTCTTGTAATATCTGTCGGAGTCTATTTATAAGATTTTCGACTTCCCTGTAATTTGGAATTGGATATTAGTCTTGGTCCAGTTAAGAATTAAGAACTTTGAAATAACCATTTACATGAATCCAACCATCAATTTTTAAAACAATAACAATTGATGCTCTCAACCAAGAGGTACACGATTTTCAAATATCGAGAGCAGTTTGATTTTAGGCCTTTGTTCAAATATATCAATGACTTTCAGGACAAAGGACGTGACTTCAAAACTTTAGTTTAGCTGCTGATTTTAAATTTTATTTTTAACATGACACCCAACCTAAACCGAAACTTGATTCCAAGTCGAAATGTATTTCTTTGATTTTTTTGTTGTGCATCTTGTGCATCACGTCGAGTAACCACGAGACTCACTTACAGCAATTTACTTCGGAAAAGTCTTACTTTTGTACCACCTGGATGAATTGGCACAAAATAAGTTTGAGTTGTTTGCATCGATCAACATGAATAACATTATTCTTAGGATGAAAATAAAAGATTACCAGTCTTTGAAAATTAACAATGCACTGAATGTTTTCCACTTTTCAGACTCAGTAATGTGGGTCTTGGCTATTTCTGTTGCGGCTACTCGATTTACCACTTATTTTAATTTCTATTTCTCTATTTAGCCGACTGAAATCTAGGAAAAGGCATATTCTTTATGCCCCGATATTAGATACACTAGTAAAAACCGTATATTCGGTTGTTTAAAAAGTGATTTAAGCAGAAATATTTTCTCCAAATATCAGTAAAAGTTGTACGACAACGGTTTGTAGTGGCATCCAGAACTTATCGAGATTTATATCTTGAAAGTCACTTTAAGAATATAGTGGGTGTTGTATTCAGTTGTATTTCTGGTTTGACCGGAAATGATACTGCTGTCTTACAGAGAAAATGGACTCGATTAAACTCTATTTGATCAGTATTAAAAATGTAATCATGTATGACTGCAAGTCTTTTTATTTACTTGAGTAATATTCAAATTGAATATCAAACAGAATAAGTGAAGATGCGCATGAGCGTGCATAAATATTCATTTGCTGTAGACAAACAGAAGTCTGTTGGGACCAAAGACTCTTTGAAGTTGTAATACCGATGCTGTGTTTGGAGAAACTTACACGATGGACTAAACGATCCGTAAAATGTTACATGAACACCGCGGATACCATGAATTTTGTTGCTGGACTGTCATAAAAGGAATGCGTGAGTTCGTGTTTTGTTTGTTTCGTTCGCTTGGTGTAAACCAGACATCATAAATTTATAAATTAAGTTTTGTAGTAATTTAAAAGTTCTCTGTTTGACTACTTATTTAATTAAATCAAAAACATTCCTTCAATCTTCATTATTACAAAGTTAGGTCACTTTTTTCTATATTTGAATTTTTGATTGGAAACATACAGTCAGGTTATTACATTCCATGTTTCATTTTACATCAAATAAAAATTTAAAAGTTTTTTCATTTTATTTCGGTGTCAAGAAAAGGTTAGGGTGTGTAAATAAATCTATTTAAGGGACGAGGAGGGGCTTTACAAACAGACAAATGTGAGGGTGTTTGAGGAATGTTTTTGACGACACCATTGAATTTATCTTTATGGTTTTATACACGAGTTATGCAAAGCAGTTTAAGGAAAACAGTTGTACTATTTATTTTATTTAGTAGGTTATTTCAGTTTCGTGCACGCAAAAAGATCAATAACCTTAAGCTGCAGCTTATTGCAATGACTGTAATAGAATTTTAAATCAGTGCTATTGCGGAAAGAAATCCCCCAAGAAAATTTCGTTAAAAAATAAATTGAAGTATCTGTGTAAAAAAGTCGTACCTCTTTGTTGGATATTATATAAATGCCTCGCTTTCTCTGTTGTTAATTTTAGTCTCATTTAGGATACTTTAAAGCGGGTTTCCTTTTAGAAGACAACTGTTTCAACATCAAAAAGCTTGGCACTTTTGTCTTAACTCTCGTCACAGCAAGAGAGACGCAGTAATCCCTCACTGCTTCCTCATTATAAATTCATAATAATACGAGTAATTAAGGAGGCATAATTATTCGAGACCGATTTTAGTACCGATTCTTGCTGCAAACTCGTAACGTGATACTGCAGTACCTAATAGGGATATAATTATTACCAAGTCCTGACAAGGTAAGGATAGCGCAAGAAGCAAACACGTGTTGTATGGATTTTGCACGATATTACAATCCATTAATTACAGACCCTTCGTCTCGGCTCTCAGGTGATAATCAACCGTATTAAGGGTAGCACTTCACTTTGTTATATATAATCTAATGTATGAGCTAAACGTGGCCAAAATGATCGCTATGAAAGGAATTTAGGACGATCTTGTAATGAATTTTTGAGTTATACTTTCCAAAGCTATTACAGGGAAATAAATATGCTACCGTGTTATTCAACTGTTAACTATTATCTACCCCAGTTTCTGAAGCAAGGACTTTAGTGCGTTAATGATTTAGGATGTGTATGCTAGTGTAACATTGAGATTAGCTTGGAATCTAGAATTTCTGCAACATTTGCTACACCAGATGTTGGCATCAAAAATTTTTGTTTAAATATGAAACAAGACAAAGCGTGATCTTTAATAATAAAGTGGTCTAGTACGACATATCCGGTATACATCTTCCGGAACATGCATAACTTGAATAAAACTAGAAGTATTTGAACTATTTTATATTCAAGGCGGATTGCGCGACGGCATAACTAGATCTTGTAGTCGGAATATGAACATGTCTATTATAAATACAGCCGTGGCGTTTCCAAGTCGAATAGGTCATGGGTCAGCGTTCCAAGTAACATTAACCTAAAGTAGACGTGCCTTTAAATACACTGGCGCTTTTCTATCGCTGGTAAAGCGAGTCAAGTGGTTCCGTTCGATACCAACCCGTCATCACTTAGCTACACAACGAGCCGGAAAATTGGGGTCGCTACTGTGTCCGCGGGCTCCAATAGCTCTCCCCGCAGTTCTCGAAAAAGATGGGGTTGTAGGGTAAGTCTACATAAATACTAAATACATCAATCCACCCGCACTCAACTTCCACCAGGAAACAGACTCAATTGTGCCAGAAGATCCACTTTATAAACTACTCTCAAAGAATTAATAGGTATCGAAAGTGTGAAATTTGCTCAAACCACTTCTCTTTTATTTCACGAGAAATTGAGCGTTAAAATAATGTTTTCTCATCCCTTTTCCTGTTTTATCTTGTAATTTGATATAATCAAATACGGGAATATTGAACTCAATTTTTAATACAATCTTGTTCTCCATCCTTTGTTAAAACTTCATGTGTCTTATCCAGTTAAGAAAAGTAAAAAAAGGCACCAATAGCGAAATTGTAAGCTGGTCCCAGATGAAACATTTAGCGTCTTGTATATAAAAAGGTCACAAAAACAAGGTCGTGTACAACATCTTAGGATATAGACTAAACAGTCCCGTGATAAAGTACCACCTTTAAATTTTCATAACGGAATCTTTTTATATGTATCGTTCTTTCACAGTTGGAGAAACTACAAATTATTTATTAAACATAATTTATATATGAAATACTTCTGCTCCAAAAGCCAGAAAATATCTTTTTTCTTGTGTAAAATATCTCTTTCTTTGGAATTTAGTGAGAAATCTAAAACAGTGAAGTGAAATATACTTTTATAGCGTGAATCATTTTATTATTTATTTGAAAAACCTGCACCATGTCCTAGTAATTAGTAATCTTTATTAATGAAGCGCAGAAAAGATGTAACCATACATTGTTTTGCAGTTTAGATGTTTCCTTCAAAAGCATTTTATAAATGAAATGGTTAATCCAAAATCCATTTATTGTCATTCAAATTTGATAATGTATTAATTACTGATTATAGGTTTTACTGACTTATAGTTACATTCAAGTATTTGGGCATCATTCTTACTCAATTACTGTCTTAAATTTTGACAGATATTAATTTTTACTGACTGGGCAAATTTATTTTCTGCATCAATTTTGGTGCATCGAATATATTATAAACTGGGTAGAATAATTACACTCACCATGCGTGGTTTTTTGAGAAAAAAATCTAGCCATAACCTGACTCTGTCAATTAAAGAAGGACAAAACTTAGAACGACTTTATTTGATAGCTTTCATCAACAAAGTTAACGTTTTACTGAAGGCAAAATTCATTATGTGCCTAGTTTTGACGAGAAGGAAAATAAAGTTGTCATAAGTAGCCTGGAATGTAAATGCAAAACACGACTTGGCATTCTCATATAAAGCACTTAAAAGGGGCAACACTTTAAATTTTAGTGCGAGTAGCCCTATGGTTGGATATATGATCAAGCCGAAATTCTTATTCACAAGTTTTAATAAGTTTTGAATAGCGCTTTGAATGTTGAAGGAGGACACCAGTAAAACTTCTGGATACTATCATGCTGGTTTGGTTCTTACGTCTAGGGAGGAATATCCAAAGATAATGCAATTGGCAAGCCCTCAAATATTTTACTTAATATTTCGTAAAATGGGATATTCACCGTTGGAGGACAAAATGATCTGTCCTTTTTTTTAAACCGTCTTTGTCTGGTGGAAGGTGGAAAATCATTGGTGGCCCGTTAGGGCCAAAAAGTATATATATATATAAATCTTTGGTATGGAATTTCGGCCAATGAAACTAGATATGTACCTACTAGACAATTGTACTCACTTTAATATTTGTACAAGATGAATCATAAACAGCACCCAAACTTCAGGAGACTAGTGCGACTAGTAATATGCGTTTGTGATCGACTAGCTTTATTTGTGGATAATAGATACGAGGATAAATTGAAAAGTCTCCGGCCTAGACAAGAAAACAAAAGAATATCGCGTAAACAGTAATTTTATTTTTCAACATAATCCCCGTCAAGTTCATCAGACTCGTACTTCTTTCCAGCATGAAATTTTTTCAAGTTTGGAAATAAATTAAAATTCGACGGGCTACCAATTCAAACCGCAATTTATTAATTTTTGCCATGGCAATAACTAACTTGTGGCAGGGTGCGTTTTCCTGTTTTTTCTTTGCTAATCCGGGTCGTTTTTCTTGAATTTTTTCTTTTAACTGGACAAGTAGGGCAGCATAGTATGCTCCGTTTATTGTTTTACCCTTTTTAAGATAATCCACAAAAAGAATACCCTTGGCATCCCAAAAAAACTGAAGCCAAAACTTTTCCGGTCGACGGAACCGTTTTGGCCTTTTTCGGAGCAGGTTCTCCTTTGGCAGTTCATTGCTTCGTTTCTGGGGTATAGTGGTAAATTCACGTCGCAAAAAATCTACTGGATCGCATTTAAACAAGTCCAAACACTCCTCCAAAACTGTTTTGCGTGTCAGCTCTTGCTCCAGTGTGAGCAGTTGCGGCACCCAGCGCGCGGATAACTTTCTCATCCCCAAAAGTTTGGTTAGTATATAAAGGGTTTTCCAATAAGAGGTGTTATTTTGATATTCAAAGAAAAGTGCCATTTTTTAATATAAATGATCGGATGTTTATTTCATTATAAAGAGGAAGGTATGCCGTTAATAGTGGAAAATAACATCAGGCAAATGACCACCACGACCACGCTTACAGGACAATATCCTTTTCATGAAATTTTCCATAAACAAATCGCAAAGTGGCTGCCCTATGTCCTCGATAGCCTCACGAATTCCATCTTTGAGGTCTTGAATCGACGCTGGGCTGTTGGCGTAGACCTTCTCTTTCACGTGGCCCCAAAGAAAGAAGTCGCAAGGTGTTAAATCACAAGATCTCGGTGGCCAATTGTGATCACCTCTTCGAGAGATAACACGGTCCGGAAACTTTTTCCGTAAAAGATCAATGGTTTCGTTGCTTGTGTGGCACGTAGCGCCGTCTTGTTGAAAGTAAACGTTGTCCAGATCAATACCATCCAATTCCGGCCATAAAAAATCGTTAATCATCTCTCGATAGCGCAATCCAGTCACCGTAACTGTTGCTCCAGCCTCATTTTCGAAAAAGTAAGGTCCAATGACTCCGCCGGACCATAAACCGCACCAAACAGTCACACGTTGAGGATAGAGAGACTTTTCAACAATAACTCTTGGATTTTCTGAGCCCCAGATCCGACAATTTTGCTTGTTGACGAAGCCACCGAGGTGGAAATGGGCCTCATCACTCAAGATGATTTTTCGATGGAATTCTGGATCATTTTCATGCATTTCAACGACCCAATCAGCAAAGACACGACGTTGTTGATGATCGGCCGGCTTGAGTTCTTGTGTTAACTGGACTTTATAAGCCTTAAGACCCAAATCTTTATGCAAAATACGGTGTAATGACGTTTGTGGAATGGCTAATTCCAAAGAACGACGAGGAATGGACAAACCTGGGTTTTCTTTAACACTTTCGGCTACAACAGCAATATTCTCGGCTGTTCTTGAGCGACGTGCACGGGTTTTATTCTTCACATCACTAACTTGTCCCAAGAGCTCGAATTTTTTCACCAATTTCTGTATTGCGGTCCGACAAGGTGCTTCACGGTGACCCAAAAATGTTCGAGTTTTACGAACCGTCTCTGCCAAATTTTCACCATTTTTATAGTGAATTTTAATAATTTCAATGCGTTGTTGAAGCGTGTATCGTTCCATATTTATTAATGGCGTAGTTTCTACTTGTCAAATGTCAAAAAATGATAGCTTCAAAAGTGACATCTACCGAAATAGCGGGTTATTCAAAATAACACCTCTTATTGGAAAACCCTATATTATGTCCGCCCTATTGAAATACCCACAGTATCCGCTATTTCTATCAACTTCAAGCGCCGGTCATTTAAGACAACTTTGTGAACGTTTTCGATGATTTCTGTTGCTCTGGCTGATTTTGGCCTTCCTGAACGCGGTGCATCTTCTGTGCTCTTGCGACCACGTTTAAAATTCGCAATCCAAGTTTTAAGTGTGGTGCACGAAGGGGAAGATTCGCGTAATGTGCCGTCTAGCTCAGCTTTTATTTATTTAAAGAGATAAACTCTTAATATAAAAATATTTAATAACTGCACGAACTTCAACTTGCTCCATTCTCTCTTTTCTTCCCACTTTCTTGGAGTAGAAACAGATGTAGCCATCTGTGGCCACCATCGGTCATGTTTGAAACCTCAAAAAGTTAACGGAACCAAATGCGAATATGGGTCGGGTTAAGCCCCTCGAGATCTTGCTTGTTGATACAATATCAGCCAATGAGAAAACATTACACGCTTTATTGTTCTTGGTGCTCCATAAGGATTTAGCTTAAAGATAACCAGTTCTCCTTGAAATGAGTGCAGTGGCATCATTTTGAAATTAATGAAAGCAAGAAGGTAAATTTCCTGTACGACAAAATCGGCGAGAAATCTTCACTAAAACAGGATGCAGTAATTTCTCCACGTCTGCATTGATTCACTGTTACATGTCTGCCATATTCGTCCTCTAGAACAGCGGTCGGCAACCTTTTAGACATTGCGGACCACTAAATTTTCAATTTAAAATTTTGCAGACCACCAACATAATTTTTAAAGGTACGAATTAATACGAATTTAAATAATATCTGAATTTCTTTGCGGACCATTAAAATTACCTCACGGACCACCGATTGCCGACTGCTGCTCTAGAAGGTACGGACCGATTATCTCATGCCCAGAAATAGGGCACCAGACTTTTACCTCTCAGGTAACATGTATAGCATCCACTAGTAAATCAAACATTCGAAAGAAAGTCTTTGTTTTCGTGGCACAATATTCTCCTTTTCCTCGATTATCGCACCCAGCTGATAATCGAGCCATTTGCAACTTGAAGATTCTGTCTTTCTACAAGCTTCCTTCCTGAACGATCTTCACACTGCTAAGGCATGGATCAAATATTTTTGATTTTTTTAACTAGCATTATTTAATATGGAACACTTTGCTGAAAGATGTTATTCAAAGCATTCATTGAAGCGAGCAGACGAACTGTAAACAAGGCCCATTGTTTCTTTCTATATACCGTTGCGTTTTAATAAAAACGTCTATTTATTTTTTTAATATTTATTTTTATTTAGTTTATTACAATTTATTTCCAGTATTTATTTACACTGAATTATTTATTTTTTTATGTACAGAATAATTTATTTATCACTAATTACATTTATTTCGTTCGTAACTACACGCGGTTATTTACTGCAGAACTGCCTGGCTCTATTCATGCTACCGTTTATATACGTTTCCTCATCCCTCTCGATGAGCCTAGAAGGTTCGCGCCTTCTCTCGCACATTCGATGATCGGACTGCTTCAGACTTCTCCGGTATATTCGCCGGCAACGCCGAGTCCGTTCGAGACTTCTCTAGTATATTCGAGGGATGGCTCGTTACAATACTTTGTATGAACAAAGATTTTAAATGAGTTAATAAGCCATCGACATTGTTTTTAATAAATTATTTAAAAAACGTTTTTGTACGTTTATTTGAGTTTCAGTTAAACATTTCTTTGTTTCTAACTAATTTGGGTACCAACTACAAGGTCAATAAAATATTTCTTACTGCTGTTCTTGTAACTTAGTTAAATCTCTACAGTAATATCTTGATTTCCTCGTAATCACGATCTCCTCTTCGAAATACTACGCGCCTTCCAAAGGCGGTGTGCACTAGAGTTTGAAAACTGGTTATCTAGGAAATAGTCCGATCAAAGAACAAACTAGTATGTGTATATGAAGTAATGAAAATTTTCAAACTAGGAGTTTGGGTTTGATATTGCAAAGGAAAATCATCGGTCTAATTTTTTCCCGGAAGTCTTAAAATATTGAAAATGAGAATCTTAACGTTTCATTAATGTATTGCAATATAGCAAAACTCAAAATGGACTATTTCAATAGGATTTAGCTAGACCTTCACGTACAATGGACATAACTATCATTCACTTTAAAGAATCTTTAGATCTTGTTTTATAACAAGATGCTTTTATCGCAGGTCTTTTAATTGCTTCCTGTTTGTTTATCTAAAAGATTTTGAAAATCGTGTCTTAATTGTACAACAAAAAGTTAATTAAAAATATTTAGAAGTTAATGTTATTAATATCTTAGGAGGAGTGTAGTATTTTTCAGAAGTTTTGTAAATATTTATTTGTTTGTACTGGTCGCTGGAAAATTAAAAGTGGCCGTCAGAGTTGTTTCTGAACGTGCCTTCCATTGTAATTGTTTTTATGCTATTGAAAGTATTTATATCATTTACTTTAATTTGTGCCTACATATCACTGTCAGAAACTCAACTTCCATTACATTTAGTTTACATTTTATTTTCAAAAACTCTGAACTCTACTTTTAAACTTTAAAATAGGCTCCCTTCTATCATATTGCAAACGTCATTCCATTAACACGAAAAATCCCTACAAGTACCGTGCGATCAAATAAAATAAAATCGAATGAACCATGCAATTATCCCTTAGGTTGGTATAAATTGTAAACAAATTTAATTTTTGTTGGTTATGTTGTTAATGTAGAAACGTAAAAGTGATTAAAGAGATGGACAATTGGCGTGGGTGGAGTATTGATAATGTGAACGTTAGAAACCAGGTTAATGATTGTGATCACACATTATCGAGTTTCATGATTGATATACAGCACTTTCCTCCTTAGTTAACAAAAGGTAACGCTTGACGTAAAATAATGAAGAGCTATAGATCTAGAAGATTTGGTATCGTGCTATCAACAAATTGATATTTTCTTTGTTAGGTTCAAGAATTTTAAATAACTTAAGTGCATTAAGTTTTTTATAATTAACTATAACACAACATTGTTAAGATAATTATTAGTTATTACAACTAATTTTCCTTCTTCTCAGTTCTTATCTTTGGATAACAAAGTAAAAATAAAAATTATCCCTTTTTAAAGGATGGTAACTCCAATAATAGGAAAAAATTAATTACATTTTGCAAGAAAACAAATAAACGGTAGATTTTCCTGACGCTCTTTTCTCATACCACAATAATGGCTTCAGTATATCGATTCCAAGAAGTCAATAACTTTCTTTTACGGTTAACCAGGAAACATTTGTTTGGGAACAAACACATTATCCACTTCTAACTTTCCACAGTCATCGAAAAATAATGAAAATGGAATCACCCTGTAGAAATATAAATTTTATAGTAGACTTAAAGCAGAAGACGTTAAATTTTAAATTAAAGCATTGCATTATACGTTAATGTTTTAATCATTTATGAATCAAAAATCCGCTTCCCAAATTGTTAAAATTATAGACCTAATAATTTATTGATTAATTTCTAGTTGTGAAATTTCTTGTTTGTTTATGTTTAATTTTCCGACGACTCTCTAGATGTAACGCAAAATAAAAAGAAATCTCTTTCTACTTTTCAAGCCATTACATTTCATTTTAAATTGTTTCGTGAGATCTATAAAAAATAAAAAAAGACCCTTATGGGTTTTTATAGAGTTGACTTTAATTCAATTGTTCAAAGAATGTCTGATATAACATTTTTCAAGGTGACTCTTGACCTTATGGAGACTAGTATTTGAGCGTTTCAATTTTTCTTTTAACCGAGTTTCTGTCTGGACTAATGTCAGTGTCGCCAAAAACTAAATCAGGCTTCAAGAATTGTTCGTGTAAGCTGCTTATCTGTCTTTCCAATACCCGTTCTTATTATTATTAAAAATAGTTTTCCACCAAGCAAAACAGAAAATACAAGAAAATTAAATTCTGTCTGTAAACAAGCTTCTTAGATAAAATAGAATTGAGGATCGTACTGATTTAAAAGGTCATGTCCAGTTTACTGTTTTAACCCTTCATATACCGGGTGTTCTAAGATTTGTTTTTCTTATTTTAATATATTGATCTGAAAGTGTGTTTCTTAACGTAGTTTATTTTGAGTTCTAATAGCATTTTTCTGCTTCCGTTGAAATTTCCAGCAAACTGACGTTTAAAGGAATTACACCGATAATAATTATGAGGCCATAAGAGAAATGAAACATCATTCCTTAGAGAGAAGTTTAAATTTCTTTTTTACTGTTAACGATAGTTTCTATTGCAATAGAGAATTTACTTTTGGATTTCTTTGAGTTTTCAAATTTTTCTCATTTGTTAAACATTTGTTTCTGTTGATCTACAGTACCAAACAGAATACAATAACTGGAATCTAGAGCGTAGAGTTAAATTTAGAGATAAGGCAGTAAGATTCTCTTTAGCACTATTTAGAAATAGGCAAGAACATTTATACTCAATTAGATAAAATTGACAATAAATATTGGCACTGTCTATAGTTTCGGTATGTTTCTCTATAGTTTTTGACTATTACAAATGCTCATAAGCATTACTTTGTTGTACCACAGAATACAAACAAGATGTTTTTGATCTCTTGGTTTTAGGACACTTTGTGTCTTCTTGTTTCATTGTAAACAGAAAAGTATTTCAATATCCTTGCCATATTGAAGACCTATGTATTACTAAATTACTAATTAAGAAAACTTCAGATTACATAGATCTTCTAAGTTACTCTATTTACGAGTGTTACACCTTCTGCTAATTTTTTTAACCTTTGCCAGGAATTGTTGACTGGATAAATCACACACAGACAATATCAAGAATATCAGAATCTTCAGTTACGCTGTATGCTTCTAAAACAATGTCGAAACATTTCAATTTTCTAAATTCTAGATAAGGTCTGTTAAAGTAAAACTCAGTAGAACAATTCAGAATGAAGAAATTTGAATGACCACAGCTCCAGAGGTATCAGCAGAATGGAAAAGGGCAAGATGGTCAAATTTATGAGCATGCATTTATTTATTTATCATTATCACTTATCTTCTTGGTATAACTTTTGTAGACTCATCTTATTTTTTTTTAATAATTTCTATTAAAACCGTGTAGATGCCAAAGAGTTGATTAGAAAAAGTTTTTACTGCACGAAAAACACAAACAAATATAACTAAGTTTTAAAGGATTTGACAAGTACCTTCTACAAAGACTCTTAGCGCGAAGTTTTTGATTTGGCAAAGCAACAATAGCTCTGGTCTTAGAAGTTCTTTGGTACATCGTGGAATTTATGTAATCGTGGTTCATTGCCAGAATAAATTGATTTGCATCTAAAAGTTCTTGCAGTAGTAGCAGTGAAGCGTAGTGCAGATTCTTAACTCGGCAAAAACGCCTATATTACTAATTTCCAAGTTCAGTCTCTTCTTTTTACTTATGTAAAGCCACAAGGTCACTGACTATACGAACGAGATCTTACCTAAAAGTAACATGAGAACATTTCTCAGAAAATTTTTAGAGAGGTTGATTGATAGATAATATATAAAGCAAGATGTATCAAGCACTAGTCCTTTCAATCTACATTAATATGCCTATGAGTCTGTAAGATTCTGCAAAATGCTCATTTGTGAAGAAACATGCTAAAATGTAAAGAAGTCACCCGAGGCGTGTTTTTCGATGCAATATAAGAATTCGATAACACTTTATAAAATCTATCACAACATGCTTAAGCATAGAAAAATTAACGCATCAATCAATGACCAGATCGTAAGGGTGCAGGCCGCGCTTTTGGTGCACTTTCAGGACTAAGCGATTTGGCGTATACAGCAATAGAGGTGACAAAATCTTATTGAGTTCAGAAAAGTTTGGAGGAAATCTATCAGAAATGATACTGAAAACTTTAAACTTTGATGAAAAATAGTGCGAGAAAGAGAATCTGTTGATTAATTCGAAAGATGTCGCTTGTACAATATTCTAGAAACAGATCATTTTAGATAAAAGAACTTTATCTTTTTGGCATACCTCTCAAGGCTGAAGGCGAGTTCCAGTGACTCTATATCGTAAACTGACGTTAAAACCTCGCTTTGAAAGAATAACAACCAAAGTTAGTACAGTCCATTGTGTGTTTCTATTTAGAGCTGAGAACATTCTCCCAGGATGATTTCCTGTATAATAGTGATGGTTATCCACTATTTTGCACTAGCAAAACACTGTAGGAATAAATTTAAATGTCCAAAGCAGCCATAAAGATCCTGTTAGATCTGCCCTTTCTTCTGCTGGTGCTAAAGTCGAGGACACTAAGTGAGGTATGCAGGCTTAAAATTAACTTGGCAGAGGAAAGAACTTGAGAAGAACATTCTGCCATTTTTAAAGAATTAGCTATGGTGCCCAAATAAGGTAAATGCTACTGAAACTACAACTACAATAGTAGGAGAATCTTTATAGTAGTTGACAACTAGGCTGCGCTAATGGCATCAACGTCCTGCAAAGGCTAAACGGGAATACAGTAAGAGTAAAATGTCGAGTGCTTGGCGAAAGAACGGGAGGAAAAGGTTTTTATAGAACTAGAACCAATCTGTGAAATTATACGAGAGGTGGTGAAGCAGCAACACAAATGGCATTAGAACCATTAGGAAGACAGAATAAATCAAATTTCGTCCGAGAGAGTCCTTCAGAAAAAGTGGTAGATGATCTACTCAGGAGAAGCAAGCAATACATAAAACTGCTGACTGATAATAACAAAGCTGTCAGTTGAACAGGAACCTATTTTCTCTGTGGGGAAGAAGAAGACTACGTCACTGTAAAGCATGCATCAGCAGTAAGACATACCAAGACCAAGGGTACAGAATAAGAAAATTGAGGGTTTTGTTAAAGACTTCTCCAAAACAAGAAGAAAAGCCTCTTAGTGTTTGAATTTGTTACTACATACCATTGTCTACAAAGTACCAGAATGTAAGGGGTCATTGTTTTCTTTTTTCTTTAAAATGGCAGGCGGAATGTATTTTAACATAGCCAATTTCGAACATCCAATCCCAAGTGGATCTTTTGATCTAATCTGGTTTTTTCTAGTCTTGTGTATAAATAGTGTTACCAACTATAAATTGTTCTGCTCTCTTTATTGTTTGTATTTCCATCAAATGTCACGGTATACCATTGTCCTCTATGTTAGCTATTCTTTAGAAATGAATGAAATGTATCCGGTATAGTTCCCGTCAGACATATTTCATTAAGACTGCTGCTATTTCTCCTGAATTGAATCCAATGAGAATCGCGATCTATGCGAAACAGGGGAAACCAACCCAGAGGGACACTTTTGAAAATATTTTTTAACTCCTTTAGATTCATGCTAATTTTAAAGTGACGGTTTTCATTTGGCTTCTAACTGCTTAAGATATTTATTAAAAAACTTTCCATTTCTTTTAGAAACTACTTGTCGGACCTTGTTAATCATTTGTATGTAACATAGATCGTGTTTTATTTCTTCCATTTTTTATAAAAAGCAATTATTTATTGTTACTATGTGAATACGTATATATGTAAAAATTTACAGGTGATTACTTCAGTCAGTTACATTTCAAAGCTGGCCTTTTTTTGTTTTAATTGAGAACTGGGGCTTAATAATTCTGTAAATAATACGTTATTTCTCTATTCATAATGGAACAATAACATGTAAAATAAAAACTGAATAGGCTTTATGTATATTTTATAGTAGGTAGGTAGATTATAATAAAGCGATTATTACAAGCGATTGTTTTCTTAATTTAATTTGAAATATGCCACTGGGTTTTTGTCGGTGACGTGAAAGATGCGTGTTAATTAATTTGAGTATTCAACAGAAGCTTATAGAATCCAAATACTAAACAGAGAATAAATTTCTGGCATAGACTGCGAAACCGTCGACCTTTAAACAAGTTAAATTACAATTCTAGGAGACAGTTAAATTGATCACTGAACCAAAACTATGCGCAAATCATTAATTACAGACTGCAATTTGCTCTTTTGTCGCCGAGAACTATTCGCAACCTTTATTGAATCTCAGTCATTATTTCAAGCGGCTTAGCGTCAGCTTAGGCTCAGCCGTTAATGGTTTCAGACTTCCAGATTATAGCTCTTACATTAGAGGTGCAAAATGAACGTAGTGGAAAATACCTGTAGGTAATTTTAAGCTTTTATATATGAGCGGGATCAGATAACAACGCCTGTAAACCAAGAGACCGCCATTTTGTTTATTACCTTACGAATTGCTTTAATGTCACTCTTTCGGGATTTCCCAATTGTTACTCTACATTACACAAAATCCAGGTTTTCAAATTTCAAAGGAAATTTAAGTAAGACTCCCAAAGAAGTTATTCAAGGGCAAAAATTATAACCGTAAGATCGTTCAATTGGGTACTAGATGTACTAATTTACTAATCGGATTAGGATGCGTAAAAGCACTAGTTTACATAACGGGATGAAATAACGATGTCGTAACAGTATTCGCGTGTATTTCCATAATCCTCAAATTAACCCTAGTCATTTTACAAATGACCGGATATATATTCCATTATTTCCGCTCCATATTGCACGGATCCTTGTAGAACTAAAAACATTTCATTATACGGATAATTTATAGGAATGCGTCGTAAACTATAAAATCGAGAGCGAGTTTCATTCCTGCCATAAATTTTCTACGGCGTAATATATTTTTATAAGTAATATATCATTAATATTTCGCGAGCGATAGCGGATTTTTATTGGGTTAGGTTTAGAGATATTTTACTAAGAATGGCTTTTCCCGTATAAAGTCTGCATGCCTTGGGAATTTAAGGATTTCACTACTAAATTGAACAAGGGATTTTCCTGAGATGAAGGTTTATCCTGATCGGAAACCATATCAGAAGTACCCAACATTTTATTTGTTTATAATAACAATTATTTTACCTTAAAATAAAATAAACAAATAGACAAACAAGATATTTTTTCAAGAATCATTCTTAATTTTCAAAACACTGTTCTTATTCTCCTAGAACAAACTAAATAAGAAACTAGTATAAACGCATTTAATTTCATCCTTGAACAACACAAAGCATACAGCTCATCCCCAGAAGTTGTTTATTCTAATAACGCCGAGGTTATTCCGCGCTATCCTCATAACCCTTTGATTAAAAATAGTAAATATTCCAGGCCGGAAAAGTCCCGCGGTTATGTTTGTCCCGGGTCGCAATATGTCACTTTTCCAGTATAAGGATTCAAGATAGTGGTTTATTCTGCAAGGACACGCTGCAGGCATTTTCGGCTTTATTGGTTCCGGAAAATTAGTTCAGTGCAGTGTACGTGCGTCGTTGTACGATAGGGTTGTATGTGCGCGCGGGCGAGCATGGACTGCCTCTCGGTGTATGAGTGTTTGCTCTCCCGTGGGCACTAGTAATTACTGCGGGACACAGGAGAGGCTGACCTGCGGCTGACCTCTCTCCCAGTCACAAAATACACTTGCCTTCCTCCGGAAAGTTGGTGCGAAGATACCTTATGCTATATCAGAGGATATTGCTCCAATTTAAGGCCCGCCTCTCTCTAGGCTTTTGTTGCACGGCACGGCCACAAAATATTAATTCAGTCCAAAAGAAGGGAAGTTTCTACTGCTAGGAAGTTTTCTACTTTATTTCAGCTAGCAAATCTTTGGAAAGAATCTTTTGTGACACCAAATAATCAATAAAAATGAAAGGCATTCAATCGTCAAACTTTTTATAACCTTTCTTATTCTGCAAAGGGAAACTCGATCACAAACTTTTCCGTCTTCATATCTGATGGATTTTTCTGCCTCGCCAAGGACTATTTTATGCTTTTGCAACCAGGTTTATATATTAAGATATGCAACAGGGGAAGTTATTTGCAGCGTAATATTCTTTTATTCAGCCTTTGGGTTATCTCATATTTCAAGTCGGCGTTTTCACTGATATTTTTGTGCTATTAGAAACATAGATTCTTAATAATTTGTTCATCTTGTTTGGTTTATTTGACTTTGTGTCGTTTTACAATAACTTCCTTTGTTTGAAAATTTTCAAAACGAACAGCTTTCCAATTTATAAAAAGCTTGATGCTGTAATAAGAGATTATTTAGTACGAAGAGTAATATTGCCTGTTTAATTAAAAAGATTTAGGGATTGACATCGTACAAACAATTTTTTTAAGTTGAAAAATGATTATTCTCACAATGAAAAAGGAGGGAAACGTTCACCAAAAGATTTAAAGAAAACTTATAATCCTCTCAGTGGGTCGTATAATGAACGTTGGAAACGTCTTTTTTGGTGTATCAATAATTTAAAATTTTATATTTATAGTAAATATCCTTTTAAGTTATTTTTCAGAATCTACACGTGGATTTATTTATTTGGTAATATTTGAAGAAAAATGTTTGCAACTTTATGTACTGACAACAGTAAGACTGTTTAATACTTAAGGTTAATAAACAAAGATTTTTATAATAACATAGATCATAAAAATCACTGAGTTAGTCAGTTGGCAGTCTTGGGCGTGAGACAAGTTGTATTAGCAGGCGAGAAATAATGAAAATAATTATAATGTCTAACATGGTTAGTATTAATTAAAATTTAAAAAAATCGAAATAATAAGTTTCTTACAGACATACTAACTGAAACAATAAAGTGAGCACTTAAAAAAATTTTTTTCTTTCTTGTGATTTTATCATGCATTGATTTTTCCTTTATGGTCTGTTTCTTCTTCCCTCTATATTTGCCGGCTTGGTTCTTTCTCTAAGATGATTGTTCTTCTAGCTATTCTTTAATTTTTGATTTTCTTTTACTATCTCTGTCGTCATTTTTCTTTAACTTTTTCTGAGTTTCTACCTTCATTTTCTCTTGCTGTTGCCGCTCTCTTTTTGTCTTGTATTCCGTTTTTATCCTTTTTTGCTTTATACCTTTTTGTTTTATTGTCTACATTCTCCTTCTGTTACACTCCCTTTTGTTACCTTTTTGCCTTCAGAAACATCTTTCGAGTATCAATTTGAAATTTTTATCCCTGACTTAGCTGGTTTACATTCTTTCTTCTACACCAGTCCCCATTTATCTATTGTTTTGCAGCCTCACCTGATTTACTAATTAATATCGTTACGAAACTGTAAATTTATGCCGAAAAAGTTATGAAAACACGTTTTTAGACACAGGGCCACTCAAATTAGGGCTTACTACTGGAATCTCAGTAACTATAAGAGATATAAGATCAATTAAATCCAGCAAAAGTTTTATGCCCAATAATAATTTACAAAGGAATTTGATCCGACTTTTGTTTTTAAAATAAGACCCAAAACGAAATTCTCTCTGTTAATTTTAGCCATAAGCTCGTTACTAACTTATAAAGAATTTCTAAAATCAGTAAAACCATTGTCAGTTCGTAAGTTTCCTTTTTCAGTTTTACCTCGGGTTTCTCTTGCTGTTACCGCTCTCTTTTGTTACCTTTCTGCCTTCAGAAACATCTTTCGAGTATCAATTTGAAATTTTTATCCCTGACTTAGCTGGTTTACATTCTTTCTTCTACACCAGTCCCCATTTATTTATTGTTTTGCAGCCTCACCTGATTTACTAATTAATATCGTTACGAAACTGTAAATTTATGCCGAAAAAGTTATGAAAACATTATTACAGGCATTAACATCTTGCTTGGCATTCTTTTTACTTTGTGGCTCGAAGGAGATTCACATCTTGGAAATGCGGGCAGTAGGCTGTTTCCCGTGCTTCTCCTGGGGTTTAGCTTACAAAACGTTTCCCGAGGTGTGGGGTTAGTTGATCTGTAGTATCCAAAGTTTCCTCTGTTTTTGTGCCAATTAAGTTAATTCGTGCAATCAAAGCAAAATGATATGCATTAACCCTGTTGTCATTATCGTACCACTCTGATTTCCAACTTCTTAGTTGGTACGCGTGGTTGCCACGAACCGTCTCTGCCAAAACGCCATGTCGACGTGCTCCTCACCGACCGTCTTCACCAACATTAACAAACTCGACTCTGCCAACCACCACTGAAAGAATGATTGCTTTTGCCATTACCATCACAGCAACAATGACTATGCAAAAATTCCTAGAGTGCAACATCGCGAAATTTGCTGTTCTGGGTTGTTGTTATTATTGTTAATATGTTAATGGTCAAAAGTCAATTCATAAACCGGTTGAAGAGGCAAATGACTTCAGTTTCCCTAGAGGACTAGAAGATAATCTTGAAATCATTAACTGCCCTGTTGTTACTTGTTCTATCCACTCTTTTTGTGTTATTAAGAGCCCGGAGTCTGTGTTAACTTAGAGAAAGTAAACAAGTACCCAAGTAATGTTGCGAGGTTGTCAAAATGTGTGATTTTTTCAAGATTTATTAACTTAGCCGACTTTGTGGAAAAAAACTGGACGATAATCTGAGGTAAATTAGCAAAAGTTTGAGAGGAGTTGCTCTAATATTTCTAATCTAACAAAATCTTTATGCGACGTTTATCTTATGGAATTTTTCAAGGTTCGACAGAGAATTGTACTACATCAGGTATTCTTTTTCTTGTTCTTCTTCTTCCTCATGTGCTTATCTATTAATGCGATGTGTAACATCTCTTGTTCCGGTCCATTGTTTGACGTTACCTAACCACGACATCTTTTTATGATCAATTCCTCTCCTTCTTTTGATTTTTCCTTCTATTATTAATTGCAAAATTGGTATTTTTGGTTACATATCATTCTCAGCACTTCTTCGTTCGTTTTTCTTACTGCCCATGGTATTTTAAGTATCCTACGGTAGAGCCACATTTCAAACGCCTCCAGCTTGTTCATTGCTTTTTACTTTTAGAGTCTAGGTTTCCACACCGTAAAGAACATTTAACGGTTTGGTTCCAGTATAAGTTTTCTGTACAGCAAATGTCTCTTTGGTCAATATCCATTCATTTCAGTATGTCCATAAGTTTTTGATACTGGACCTTGTCAGAGGCTTTAGTTTATGAAACAGAGTAGTCTAGATCATTCGAATTTGCTATGTCAACAAACATACTGAAAAAAGAATTTTTGAATAAATATGAAGATTCTGATTTAGAGATATTTGACAAATTGTTTGCCACCTAAAAAATAGTTGCCGAAATGGGAATTACAATCAGATTGGAGGTAAAAGAAAAGGAAGAGAAGAAGAGAAAGAGAAGAAAAAGCTTGATCAGTTAAAATAAAAGGTACAAATTTTCCATGTGCTTTTTTTCAACAAATCTAGGCAGTTACAGAGCTAAACATTGTTTTGATCCACTTTTAAGGCCAAGTTACTTATTTATGTTAGTAGGACCTAAAACTTTGTCCAGAGTGATTTAAATTATACTTTGATTATTTTGGTTTATTTCGCCGTTTTCTTCATGTGAAAAACAGTGGCTACTTGGCTGCTATGTTGAAAATCTAAAAAGAGACATTCCAGACTTATGAAAGAAAAATGACAAGTAAAAAAATAGAAGCTTTTAAAGTTGCTGTCTTGACTTAGTGGATTGATTCTTGATTGTTTAAATCTGAAACGCAAAACAATTTGATAGTTAGATTCTGAAAAACTGAATATCTTCGGAATTCGTTTTCAAAGAACGCTATTATAACACAAGTGACGTATTTAATAAAACAAAAAGTTGATATGTCTAGCTTTTAGGAAACATTCTGTATAGTAGCAAATAGTTGTAAATGTAAAACGTTCTGTACAGCTTTAATTGTAATTGCCTGCAGAGTTGTACTTAATACTTCAAATAATAAATAAAACGATAAAAGATTTTCTGTTTTTATTAGTTGTTGCTTCATTCTTATCTTTCTGCGATGCCCTTAAGACAAATGTAGTGAACAAAGTAGAATTCGCGATCTTTCTTCTTCAGTGTATTCTTGCTTACTTTACCTTAAATAAGAAATCGTTATTAGGTCTTAAAATATTAAGACAATAGCTACTGCGTTTCGCTAGAGGCAATTTTCTGCTCTAGTTATTTGTTATTTGCCTTTAAATGAATAAAAAGTACCACTAAAGTGAATGAAATTATTGCTACTGCTTACTATCAACAGTGAAAGTGTGTAAGTATATTTTTTCCACTAAGAAAACAATTAACATAAAATGTAAATGAAGCAGATGTTGGTTCATTCAGAAAAGGAAAGACAAGGATAGAAAGAAAGAGATTGCAAAGATTATTAAATAATGAGTAAGTGTAAGCCGTAACGCTTTGTTTGGGCAAGAAATTAAAAAAAGTGTGAGGTACGATTAGAGCAAACAATAAAGAAAGCCGCCGCTTTATTCATCGTTCGACACTTGGAAGTAGCGCATTAAATAGTAATTCCATTTTCGCGACAATATTCGCCTTTTCTTTGAGTTTCTCCATATTCCCACTTAAATACTTCCCTAAAATTCAAGGAACAGCGCTTTGCGATTTGTAATTCAATATAATTCGCAAACGAAAGTTCCCTCTCCATATTATGAAGCAGTGTTATTGTCAACCGAGGCATTTCCAGGCAGGAGAGCCCCACGAGAGGAACGGAAAGCCAAAGGTTTTATTGATTAACTTCCTTTTTGGTTAGAAGCCATTAAGTTTGCGAGTTGGTCGGACCTCCGCAAATTAAAGTTCAAACCTTTCCACTAATGAAGTGCTCGGTTTCGTTTTATATACACTTGGAATTCATGCGCCTGTTTTTCTCCTGACGTTGAATGATCGGTTTTCAGATTAACTTACTACGATTAGCACCCGAACGACGATTCTCCAATTTAACAATAAACAAACGTCTTATACTACCTTACTTTACAGCCGGCAACTTTTGAGTTGAATATCTTCATTTGTCTAAAGACAGCCTTAAACTCTTTGCATTAGAAGGAAATACTGCCCGCATTTTCACTTTTTCTTTGTCATTAACACTGCCGTAATGGAAGATCTGACATCCATTTTTAGAGAATTTATAAAAAATTTAATAACCTTTCCCAGTTACCCTTTAATAAAAAAACAGTTACTTTAATAACAGAATTTCTCCCTCTGTAATCCAATTCGATCGTTGAATCACCCCTCCAAGTCTGTATAACGAATTTATTTATTCGGTTGAATGAAACGATACTTTTTCATGTTGAGGTTTAAAAATGCCAGCAATTATTTCTAAATCCATTTTTAAACCTTCTTCTGTGCAATCAAACGTTTAAAGATTTTGTTGTTTTTAGAAATCTGAATGTTAAAAGTAATTTTACTTTATCGGATTTATATAGCCAGATTTTATTTAAAGATATTTTAATAACAGAAATTGTTTCCAGGATGTGCTTGGCAGATTTTATTTCTTAGAAGAGTTGTTCCATTTATTTACTTCTTCTAGATCGTACCAGACGTACATAAGTAAACGTCTTTTAAGTATTAGTTGGTATGTTCTAATTAAATTTAAATTACCTACATCTAATTTTAAAAGTGAGTATTGGCATTTTGTAGCGATCATAAATCGTTGATCATAATTAGTAAACAATACCCTGATAAAAAAGATTACACAGATGACACATATTTATTGATATTGTTTAAGATCAGTAGAGCATCAACATGATCTTACCTTGACTCTTACAATACTGAAATTGTTTTGTTCTATAGTTTTATTTGTCAACACAATTAGTTATATTTTGTTGCTTACTGTTAATGAAACCTGGAATGTATTACTTAAATCAGCAAAACCTTGCAAAAAGTTTTTACTATTTGATGTTTCAATAATCAAATTGATGGGTTATATGAAATATACTCGTAGCAAATTATTTCAAGACTGAGGATGATACACCCAATAATCGTCTTGGGGATGCATAATCTCCAATATTAAATAAACTTCTTCAAGGCAAAACCTATGGTGAGGTTAGGTTGAAGACCTAAAAGGAGTAATTTATCAAAAGTTTATTCATTAGTTTTAATCTATGGCTTCGAAGAGTCTTTCATGCATTGAAAGAAACCCAGTGAGTATTGTAATAAAATTGCTTTTGAAACTGTACTAATGGTATTGTGTAGATTTATAAGATTAACTGCGATGAAGGAAGATGAGTTCAAACAGGAATCTCCAGTGTCTCTATGCTATTTTCAGTTTTTGAAGTGTCTGGATTAAGGTTAACTTGCGCTTGTGTTGCCATCCTGTTTTTAATTTTGTTTCTGATGTTCTCTAGGTTACTTTTAAGACCCTCTTTGTATTCTTCCTAGTCCAAGCTTATCGGATTCCAATGATCCATAGATAACTTGCCAATGTCAATAACTCGATGTGGATGCTAAAATAATCTAGAAGTCAAAAACTGCTTTTTGAAGTTGTGACTATTTTTTGTAAATAGCCAGTGGGTTGTGGTATCTTGACAAAACATTAAATATTTTAATACAATTTATTTAATAAGAAAGGCTTATCTCAATTATACCTATTTGTCTGTGCTCGTAAACTTAAAATTTCCTACCAAAAATTTGAGTTCTTTTTAAGGTATGTTGTGGGAATTTATAATTTTATGTTTTGAATGTGACAACTACTTTTTAAAAGCATGCAATCAAAATAAATATACAGGGTCATAATTACAGTCATAAAAACATGTTTTACTTACTTCGAGCAGAGTTACAAAATTAGCTACACTTTCCTACACGCCCTTAATAGCAATTCTTGGAAGCTAATTATATCAGTTAAAATTGCTAGAAAAATTAGCTGCACGTCCTTGCACATTTAGCTGTAATTTATAGTTAATTGTTGATATCTAGAACTGAAAAAAAATATATAATATTACAATAGCGGCAGTCATAAAAAGCTATTAATGTATCTCTTCCATTTGCCTACATAGAGACTCGGGAAAGAATTTGCAAAAATTGAGACATTGGGTTTTTTGAGAAAAAGAAAAACCTACTTTTAAAAATGTGATCGGGTAACCGAAAAATGGGCAAAAAATGTAATTTTTTGTTTATGTTCTTTTATAACTTTATAACTACATATTATTATTTAACATATGGAAGAATAAATCAAAATGTTTAAAAAATGTACATGTAATGATTTTTTCCGCGATTCTGTCTTTGTAACAAAGGTAGGTTGATTTAATATTTTCAAGTTTTATGTCTAATAACCAACTCTTTTTGCTCGACGTTCTTGCTTTGCCAAGCTGCATGGTCTGCATTGATCTCCAGACTTGAAAGCCTGAAGTGTGTATCCAGTTACTTAAATTTATCTGATGAAAATTAAATAGATGAGGGAAGGATAGGTAAAAGACTAAGAAGTCAAACGGTTTTAATTCGTGAAGTTCATTCTTAGTAAAAATATCGAATTTGGCATTTCTATGGCGTAAACCACCCATTAAAATTACTTTTAGTTCGTCAAAGCGCACCACTATTTTTCCGTTAAGTGATGTCTTAGTAGCCTTATGCCTTTTTATGCCCCATTACTTAGCTCTTTCAGAAAGTTTATGATTTATGGTGAACACAAAGATTGAATCCCCAAATGCTTTGCTTAAGAAATCCTGTAATCATCTGTTTCTAACGTTATCTTCTCATTTTCCTGTAGTGGGAGGGTTTCGTTGGGTTATCTGATAAACTACTTGACTTCTTGGAGTACATATAAACCTTCTCGTTAACTTTTTTTATTTGTAGAATCTTCTGAACTGTCATTGTTCTAACCTGGTGTAATTGTAGTGGTAGTTTTCCAGGTTCTTAACGTCCATGAAATCCTGAATGAAGAGGCAGTAAGCATCCTCATCAGGCCCGGAGCCCGACAGAGTGCTTATTTAAGTGTCAGTTTGAAGTTCTTTAGGTTCTAACGACGACTGTGTTATTTTTCAATAGTGAGTTGTTTGATGAACGTTTTGGCTTCTGGGAGTACCTAGACTTTGTCTTTAAGCTCCTTTGTCTGTAGGATTTTCGTAACAGCTGTATAGCTGTCGGATGTCTGCATTAATGCTCCGCACCTTTTTAGTTGATATAATCTGTGATATTCTTCCAGCATCTAAAGACGAGATACTGGATTAAGCGGACGATGGTACTGAGTATTCTCAGAAGGCTGGGGACCTGACAGAGAGCTTGTCTAAGTATCTTCAGCACCTGAAGGACTTGCATTTATCTCGCTCTTGATTATAAAAGGACAACACTAGCATCTACAATTTGCTCTTCCACAATCTGGCTTATCCATTCGCAATCTGGTACGGATGTGTCGTGTTTTGAGTTTTCGAAATTGCGTTTTATTACATTGCTCTTTAATAAAAAGAATCGTTTCAGTAAGTGACGAAATGTCTGCTTTTTTCTACAGAACAATTGAATTTCTTAGTTCATTCAGAGTGGTGGAATTATTTAAAAAACTGTGGTGGTGCACCATCCTGCATAAAGACTATATCTTCAATAACGTGATTCCTCAGATTTGGTATTGCAGAATTTCGCAGCATACCAAAGTAACTTTGTCCAGCAACCGTCACTTTTATTTCTACATCTTCAAAGAAATATGGCCCTGCAATAAACCGGGAAGTGAATCTACACCACACGGCAACCTTCAAATCATGCAGTCTTTGTTCAACAACTGTATGGAGATGATTTTCAGAGCAAAGTCTGCAATTATGAGTGTTAATACCACCTTTTAATTGGAAATGTGCTTCGTCGGCTCATAAGATGTTATTCAATCATTGTGGATTCATTTGAATTTGTCCAAAACTGTAAGAGCGAAATTATACCTAACTGGTTTGTCAGTTTTTTTAAGTTCAAGTAAAACTTGCATCTTATATGGGTAGCGTTTCAGGACTTTTCTGAGATTTCGCCAAACAGTTGAGTAACTCATCTGTAGACGCTTTGCAACTTGATTTGCACTACAAATTCAGTAGGTGTTTCAGACTTTTTTTCATCGGTAGCACAAGCAGTTCTTTTAAATTTGACGATTAACTTTCTGTAGACTTATAAACTACACGAACCAACTCTTAAGTCATTAATAGTTCTGAATCTTCGTAGTCCATTCTTTAGACTTCTTCCACGTTTATAATAACATTGAATAAAACCAATTCTAACTTGCAATGTCAAAACCATTTTCATTGAGTTTTAAAACAAAGTTATTACCATGACAACCACAAATAAAAACTATAGTTTACTAACAAACTCCATTGCTTTATGAATACAAATTTATTTTACATTTGCTTGTCCATCGAGTTTTTAAAATGTTATGGCGATTTCAAAATGTATCTTACCTAATATGTATGTCCAACCATAAAGTAAACTCGACCATTTAAGAGTAGTGTAATTGTTCTCCGGGTTGACTGACGTGCTTTCCCTACTCTAGAGAGGTTTCCAGCTTGCCCATAGATGTACTGGAGATCGACGCGCTTATTACATGAAAATACCTGGAAACTCTTTGTATTTCCGCACAGTTGGACTGTGGACTTTACGAACTCCCCGGCATGTGTATCAGAATGCGTCTTGGAAACAGCTCTACAAGTGTCCAAAATGCTGGCAGTGATGGTGTTCTTCTCCGCAAAGATTTCTCCATGATCCTCAACCGGAACACGTCGATGTTCCAGAACATCTCTTTCGTTAGTTGGTCTTATTCAATTGGACCTGTCGAGATGGCAATGCATCTGGTGAATAAAAATTACTAAACAACGTATGCGATAGAGGTTTTTCTTACTTTCTTGAGAGGGATTGATTTTGGGATTTCCTGCAGAACGGCCTCTAAAGATGTCACATCTTAGTTAGCTGGTAGGCGTGGTAAGAAGCTCCTATACTGTCGAGGAACTATCTGATTCCTCGATAGACTCGCCCAGTCGCATCGTAAGGTTATCCCGCAAATTTTTAGCCTTTGTGACAGCAAGATCTCGTCGAGCGAGTTTCTTCCAGTTTTCCGTCTAGTTTTCTATAGAGTGACGAACAATGAGAGGATTCTTAAGAAGATTTATGACGGGGCCTCGAGCTACGACTGGGTTGATTGATGGGTTAGCCAAACGATGGTAATTTTGATTACATTCTTAGCCGCACCAACTCTAACTGCTTCCACTTACTAAGACTTAGGAAACCTTTGGATATAATATATTTAAATTCATTGTCTGCACAGATAGCTGGTGTTAAACCGTGGTTCTGTACTATATTTGATTACTTCCTGTATCGAGAATTGTTAAATCTATTCTGTCAGCGGTCAATCTGTTTCCTGGGTAAGCTTTTCGAGTAATTGCTGTCCTTAGAGCAATCAGGATTTGACTGCAAGCTAGATTTCTGTTGATGTGATGGGTATTAGTCTTTCTTTTTATCTTTCTTGAAGGTCAGAAATGGCGTGTTTTCTTCTGTGAAAGCTCTTCTTGTCGATTTACCAAGGGTTCCACCTTCAGGTTTTATATCTAGTTTTTCTACCCCTGACCTATTCTCTTTTTTTGGATTTTCCTTTTTTGCTAGCCAGACTATCGTATGTGGCAGAATTTGAGGTTTCTAGTTGGCTCTAAGTTTTTCGAGCTTATGTGTTTCCCTGATGCAGTGTTGTTTATAAGTCATAGGGCATTTTTCTGCTACTTGAACCAGTCAAATAAGCAAATAGGTTTTTTATGTTTTCCAGGCCGAGGGAACAAAACAGAATGCCAAATTATGTATGGATTGTTGTAGTTTAAAAAACAAGAGCTAATACCATTGTGAAAAGAGCAAGTGGAACTGAAATTTATTTTCCCACGTAAGCTTATATTTCTCTTGACGCCAAATAATTTTATATAATTTTCGTTTTACTACATTTTGCTAAATGAAAACAATCGAAGGTATTTTTTTAAAGTTTAGTGCTACATGATATGGGCATAGTGTTAGCGAAGTTGATAAATAAAAACATTTTTCTTTAATTGATAGATTTATAGGGAAGCTTATACGCTGAATTACGTCTTAGTTACAGCATAAAGCTTTGCAACAACTTCGTAGTCGTGTAGGATAAAATCGCTCAACGGTACACATAGCTCTCTGCAGGATTAAGTCTTTGATTGAGTGTCACCAGAATTACTCATGTCGCTCGTTATATTCCACCTTGCTTAATTTCGTAAACTCGAACTTGTGTCGAAATGAATATTAACAAACGTATGCGAGCGTAAATATTTGGTACGGGCAATTTCGCTCTTGGGGAAAATGATGAACGAACGAAAAAAATTAAATTAAATGATAGAGGTTTCAGCTGTCCAGCACAAGACACTTATTCGAATAGACTATTTGTCAAGCGCAAAAACGGTATACGTGTTTGAAATATTATCACAATCGCATCAATCATGGCACGAAACGATTTCCTCTGAGGGCACCGGACAGCAATTAATCAATCAATTACAAACGGCTTTGTTTTCACAAGCGCTAGTCATCAATCAGTTATAGATGTGTCTACTTCCTGAAAGGTAATGCACCTCCTGTAGATTGTTTTTATTTTATCTAATTATCCTTCAGACTTCATCATTATCTTCTACCACTTGCTTGTTTCTACCTCGAGCTTTCTAATATGTAAATTATTGGGATTGCTTTGTTTTCGACTAAGCGAACTCCCCGGTTTTCATAACAAATACCTCGAATTTCGTAATAATAAGTTGAAATTGTATTATCTTTCATTGCATCAGGAAGAAAGGGATTTAAATGGCAGGGGACCAGTCCTCGCTTATGTTTCATTCTCTCTCTAGTTTCCGAAAATGTATCGTATACTACGTATTTGTTTACATTACCGTTCACCGTTCTACATTTACACTTGAGAAAACTCAAGTGAATTTAAAATCATCGTTTGCAACAAACGAAAATCACACACTAAGTACCTTTTCATCTTTACATATCTCTTTATTTCAGTAATTGAAAAATATTATTCCGGAAGCGGTAAATGTCAAAACTGAAAGCTTATGAGCTCTTTGTTGTTAAAGGACCCTCTTTAAAGCCCTTTGTTATATATACATTTTCTCTATACCTAATTTAAAAATTGTAATACTGAAATTCTTGAAAATTCACAATTTTGATGTTAAATTGAAACCTGACAAGAACATACTTGGCATTTTTATTACATTGCATTTTATATAAGAAAATCTTTTATCGTAGTTGTTTTGATATCAAAATGTTGAAAATAAAAACCGACAAAAGCAATTTTACCAAACAAATTATTTGTACTTTGAGATTATTCTAAAGATTAGAATGAATATCATCGGTGTGTTTAAATTTGTTCGAATTCAATTGAAAATTATGCGAAGCAAGTGAGAAAATTGAGCCAGTTTGAGATAAATGTTTTGCTCTTCTAGTATGTCTGTTGCAATAGGGACATGCATATTGCACATAAAATACTTGTTTCTTTCCATCTAGGATATCCACAGCCTATAGCTTTGGAAATATGATACTTTCCCTTTTTTGATTTTGCAATCGTCTTTAGTGGCCTTGAAAAGTTTTTGGCGGCAATTTGACATTTGATAGAATTATTTAGATTTGTTTAGAACATCAAATTTTTTTTTGATCTTTGGAACCATAAACCTAGTCAATACAATATGTCAGAGTAAGTTTAAAGTCTCATAATTTAAAGCTTGACTCTTTTCCTTTATCAGTGTGCTAGTGAATGTTTCACTGTTCTTTATTTTTTCCAACTGCCTATAGGTTTCTGGTGAAATGACAGGAAACGAACAGTTTGGCTTAAAGTAAGCACACAGAGGAGGTGCCTTTTGGGTGGTTTAAAAAACTCAATAACACCATGTCCAATAGCTTTTTTACTTGTGTTGCTATTTGAAAATCACCACCTTCATCTAAAAATATATCAAAGAAGGATTCCAAATATTCTGGCACATACAATTATGATTATGCTAGCTTTCTGTTAGCAAATCATGTAGTGAATCATACCTTACTTTCTAAATAGGCCAACAATGAGGAGATAAAATGGCGCCAAACAGTTTCAATGATTACTGAAGAATCAAGTGGCTTCAACCATCAACTGGGTCATGTGCACTCAACGTGTTACTGATTGTAGCTCTTCTGTCGTTTATACATGTTGCGTTATAATTTATTACCGACTTGAGCATGCATAAAACTCTTGGGAAAGCCACTTCCGATCAAAAGAGAAGCTTAGCAGAAAAATTTTGAATGTTAGTGGCTTTTGAGACATCATTGACGATCGTAGCGTTAGAATAGTTGCCTTATGATGCCAAAAACCGTTTTATTGGTAGACTGAGACAGCTAAGGATTAATTTTCTGAGACGTTAGAACTAAGAAGCTTTTTCACCATGCTGTGGCTACGCAACAAGTTGTGTTGTTTGAAAACGACCACTTGCTATATTATCAGGAAGGTAAATCAGAATAATATGAAAATGCTGGAATAAAACTTTAGCAATGTAAAATGTAAAATTCAATTTATTGGTTTTCTTATCTTAATGGTTAATTAATTACACTGCATTACTTAGCTACTTGTTTATTGTAACACATGGGTCATTAAGTCCCGGGACTAACCAGTAAAAACACATTTTGTTTGGCAAAATTCGACTTTATTCATCAACATAGTCACCTTCCATAGCGATACAATCATTCCAACGTTTTTCTAAACTTTCGATGCCTTTCTTATAGAACGATTTGTCTTTTGCCTCAAAATAGGCTTCCGTTGCGGCTATAACCTCATCATCGAAGCCAAATATCTTTCCCTGGAGCATCGTTTTGAGATCTGCGAACAGGTAGAAGTCAGATGGGGCAAGATCTGACGAATATGGAGGTTGTGGAAGCAATTCAAATCGTAAATCATTCAATTTCACCATCGTTTTCATCGACTTGTGGATCGGTGCATTGTCTTGGTGAAACAGCGGTTTTTTCTTTGCCATGTGAGGCCTTTTCTGCTTGATTGCGTCATCCAATCGATCCAATAATGCAATGTAGTAGTCGCTGTTGATCGTCTGGCCCTTTGCAAGAAAGTCGATAAGCACAATTCCGTGCGTGTCCCAAAATACAGAGGCCATGACCTTGCCTGCTGACTGTTGTGTCTTCGGACGCTTCGGCCGGCTTTCGCCCTCTTCTTTCCATTCGGCTGACGCTCTTTGCGACTCCGGCGTATAGTGATGAATCCATGTTTAATCCATTGTTATGTACCGACGCAAAAAACCCTTTTTATCACGTGTAAACAGCTTCAAACAGCGCTCCGAATCATCAATTCGTTGTTGTTCTTGTTCCACTGTGAGCAAACGCGGCACCCACTTGGACAAAAGTTTTTTCATACCCAAATTTTCATGCATAATTTTGAACACGGTGCCTTTTGATATCTTTAGAATGTCAGCCGTCTCTTGCAACAATTTTCAGAACTTTTTGGATGTTTTCGGGCGTAGCCACCTCGATTGGACGACCTGGGCGCTCCGCGTCTTCGGTGGTTGTTCGACCGCGTTTAAAATCTGCATACCATCGGAAAATGGTCGTTTTCGATGGGCACCTTTCTCGGTAGCACTTTTCAAGCCATTGCTAAGCTTGAACAGTAGTTTTTCCCATCAAAAAACAGTGTTTGATTAACACACGAAACTCGTTTTTATCCATTGTTAAACAAAAACAAATGTAGCGTCATTTAACGTTCAATATCTTGACAACGACGGAACCGAATGTCATGAAATTTTTACACGTATCTTCTGAAGGTTGGTACTATCGACAAACAAAAGCGGCATGCTATTGGCGACGCCATCTGTGTGTCAGTCCCGGGACTTAATGACCCATGTGTTATGTACTATTGGTTTGATGGTGTCTACATATTTACTCTTCATTACATTTGAAATGGGATATTTGTAAACTTTACTTTTGCATTTGACCATTTGTGGACAACGTTAACAAACTTGCATAGTTTGTATTTCGTTGTAATGTGTATTTGAAGCTAGTCAATATTTTAAAATTATTGTGATAATTAAATAACTGCGATGTCCTGTCCTGCAATAATTTTCCGCTTACGCTTTGAGCTCCTATCCATGGATTACGTTCGCTAATGCCCGATACAACCTGAACGGAAGTTTCTATTTTCTACAATCTCCACTTAAAATTTACAAAAATGTATTGTGATTTCATTTGAAAAGTATGTCCCATTTGAGTTATGTCGATTCTGAGCAATCCTATATTTAACCTTTTAATAAATATCAAAAAGTTCCTTCTTCTCTATATGTATGTAAAGTTTGCATAAAATGGAGTCGCAAACCATTTCAATTATTGCGCTTGGTGTATTTCAAGCTGAATAATGTAGATTTCTTCAAAGGTTTTAAAAGGATTAAAATAAGAATTACATTAAAGAACCAATTTGTACTGTAGATGTAGATTTTTGTTACAAAGGAGCTTATAGAAGTGCTACTAGATAATTTTTGCAAGAACAACACAATTCTTATAGTTCTTTATTTCAATGTCTTTGACACTATTTAGAGATTTTATTATAATGAAAATAAAAACAGAAAGCACAAAATACCTCATTTTTTATTTAAGACTAAGTAACTTTCTGATCATGCTTTTGAACGAAGCAAGAATTAATTATTCAAGTTTGTTTAGGGCAGCACAGATTTTATTTGTGAAGATACCGCAAACAATTTAATCAAATAGTCAACGACTATTTTAAAGGTCCATTATTTTGTGAAATCAAAGCAATAATATTAAAAAGTGACTGTGAATTTATCGATTTCAGAGCTTTACTGTCTTAGATTTTTAAAATTTTGACTAACGAAGATGCCTAAAAGAGACTATAAACGTAAAAGTAAACAATATAATGTCTTACGAAAACAAATTGCAGTGACGGAAAGCTTGAACAAATAAAACGACGGAGCCAACGCAAGTTACGGTAAATACTGACCCAGTTCTGACAACATTACATAGCCAAAGGCACTCAATACTCCACTGAAATTCGTCAGGGTTATATTGCTGTTTCGAGGGAGATTTGTATTTGTGTTATGTTTAGTTGTTCTCCGGTAAATGTAAACAAATTTTCTGCGAAAAAATTAAAGAGCGAAAAAGTAGTAACGATAAAAAACTGACAGCATAGTCGATTTGTTTTTATGAGATTAATTTCTAATCTAGAAGGAAGAAAGTACTTCTAACTTTCAGCGTCGTAAAAAAATGATTTCCCTCCTTGCCCTCAACAGAAGTAAATCTTTTAAATTGTAAACGTCATGAATATATTGGAAATTTTGGAAGGATCAGGATATCGGAATTCGAGGGATTCGGTAGTTTCCGGAGATTAGAGACATCGTATTCTAAGCCTCGAACGCCGCCAGTATCGGTCTCCAGATATCGTGTTATTTATGTGCGACAGAAAAAAATCCTGAATATATATTTTAATGTAATAGCTCTATACGCAGGGACCGAAGCTTCACTTCGAATAATTGATTTTTGAACGTATCTGACGCCTCCCAGTTACATATTCAAATCGTAAATACCCAAGAAGTGTTTGAACGCTTTAAAGTTTAGGGAATAGAAATTGATATGGAATACCAAGTGTTTATTTTATTTTCTTGATTTTCTCAACAAGATCTGTAATTTATGTTGCGGAACAAGTATACCTTTTACTTCTTGGTTATTTTCCTTAGTTTTCTTTTTTTATTGCAATAATTTAAACGTTATAATAGTAGATTGTATAGTGAATATGATATCCATGCCTCATTCAATTAACACGTCGCGTAATACGTAACGTTATTTTTCATTTTTAGGAAGCTTTATTGGTTATGCCAATTTTATAACGCAGTGAAAATGAATTTCTTTAACGATCTTCATCCACGTGTCTTTTTCTGTAGAAATTATGCATTGGAACTGAAACATTTTAAAAATAACGTTACGTGTTTTCAAATATTCTATTTAGAAGGTACCTAATTTGTACACACACGTGTAGAAATGAATTGCCTACGTTTCAATTTTCTTGAAAAATATGAAATTAACATCTAGGGGTAGAAAAAATTTTCTTTTTTAATAGTACTTCTAACAAAAACGAGAAAACAAAAAATAAATAACTTCAATATGAAATATGTAAGAGAAAATCTGAATTTCGTTATTACAAGCTACAAAAAAATAGAGAAGGGTATTTTTATACAAGTATTTTTAGCAAAATCTCTGATATTTGTAGTTCATTTATTGCGCCTACGGCGTTTAATCTTATTCAGTAACTTCTGATTTCTCTTTGTTTGTTAGAACCATACAGATGGTTAAAATAGGTTTGTTACCATTAGTTTTAGAGTAGTCTCTACTAATATATTTATTTATTTGATTGTAGCTTTTAGTCTTATCCTGATGTCACCAAGAAAGTTATACAGAACGATTAACTTTATCTTTTAAATTTTTTTTAATCACACGGTATATACCGTAAAAGCGTGACAGGGATCTTTTATTTTCCCACCTGAAAAACCTTATAAATTTTAATATTTTCCTAGTGGTAGTCTTACAGAATGTATATTAGAATTCCAGTTTTTAGCTGTAATTTTGACTTTGATATGTTTTTTTTTGTTAAATTGGTTAAAAGCATATTTGGTTCTATAACGAACAAATGAAACGTTTTTAGAAAAAGTAAGAGTTAGTAAGCAAAACCACTGGTTTAAGATAGAACAAAAATACTGGATGTCCCATCTAAGAAAATTTAGGGAAATAATATTTTGAGTTTCTTGACCACCAGGTATAATAAAAACTATTCAAATAATATTTCAGTAAGGGCGAGTTCTCATATTCTAATCCATTTCCTTTTTATGTCTTCCTGTAATTACGATGTCAAAATGTGTACCGCAAGCTCTATGAGCTTCTTATTTTTGGAGAATCTACGATTTTAGACATAAGTACAGGTTGATAAATTTAATTTAACCCTACCAAAGACGGACATTTAAAAATTAATCATTCTGCCCTTTTGGGATTCAAGTAAAAATGAAATTCTGGAGATATCCTAAACTTAGCGTCTAGTGTTATATCACTATAAGCTGTTTAATATTTATTTTTATGACTTTCGGTTTCTTTGGAGGCTGATTCAACCTTTAAAATGCTGCATTTTGGAAATTAGTCATTTTTAGAAAAGAAAACAGTCAAAACAGTCTGTATGGGTTCGGAAACTTACCGTTTCCCAGTTACAGGGTGTTACAGTTTGTTTTGGAAGCCTTTTGATATTTTGGAAACAACATCGGGTATCAAAATATAGGTTGTTACTTTAGCATCTGCACCAGTTTATAAATTTGCACTGGTTTCACCGGAAAAGAATATTTGAAGGAGAAGTAACACCCTTCTCTTAGAAGAAATTGTTCCCCTGTGCTATACTTCCGTTCTGTATGCATTGTCATTGACAAAAATGAAACTTCATAAAGAAGAGAGTTGTTCAAATAAGAACTCTAAATAAAATGATACTCATTAAAGAAATTTGAGAAAAATTAATTTACACTGTTATTATACCATTGATAGGGTTTCTTCTTCTTCTTTCTCTACCTTATCCGTTCCGAATGTTGGCGATCATCATGGCGATGCGGACTTTGTTTGCTGCACAGCGGAACAATTCTACTGAGGTAACTCCAAACCATTGGCATAGATTTGCCAGAAATTCTTCTTCTACCAGGACCTTTCTTTTTTCAACCTTTCCCTGTATGATATTTTGTAGAAGACAATATATTTCTTCATTTCTCATGTTGTGCCCGAGGTATTCAAGCTTCCGTCTCTTAACTGCCGCCATTGTCTCCGGTTGGCATTTCATTCTTCGGAGTACTTCAATGTTAGTGATATCAACTCAAGAAATTCGAATAATTCTACGAAATATTCACATTTCGAAAGCTCTAATTTGATCTTCAGTATTCTTCGACATGGTCCAAATCTCTACTCGTACGTACAAGAGCACGGAGAATACGTAGCTTTTCACTATCTTTTTCTTCAGTTCTAGACTCAGATCTCTATTGGACAATAAAGGTTTAATTTTAATAAAGGTATCTCTGGCTCTTTCAATACGGTTTTTAATCTCAATGAAGCGGTCCCAAGTTTCTGACATTACGAATTTCTTGACACGTCCAATTATTTGGCTGTTAACCGCAAGATTATTTGTTTGTTGTGGTGTTTTATTGACTACCATAATTTTTGTCGTTTTAGCATTCAGCTCTAGGCAAAACTACTCGTCCTTTGCATTGACAGTGTCCAGCAGCTGCTGGAGCTCGCCAAAGTTATCTGCTATCAGTACTGTATCGTCAGCGTAACGTATATTATTGATCACCCCTCTCAATGCATTTCTAAAGATATGTTCTGCACTTTTAAGATATAGCTCATGAGGCTAATCGTTCTAAAGTCTTCCCAATTTCATGGGTGAGACTTTACTACTAACTAACCATTCATTTGGAATAACTCCTGTATCGTAAATTTTGTTGAAAAATGCTATTAGCAGTTGGATACGATTTCTCTCCATAATCTTTAGAAGTGCTATAGGGATATCATCTGGACCAAGAGCTTTGTCACCTTTAGTTGTTTTGATGGCATATTCAACTTCTGATTGCATTATTTCGGACCTTTCTGTTTCAGGGAGGTATTCCCTTTGTGTCTTCAGATAACTTTCCAATATATTTTTGCCACACGTTTATCCTTTATTTCTATCACTAGTTCGCCATCATTGGTCTTTTTTATATCTACCAGTAGCTTCTTTAATCTTTTTACGTTGAACGTGTTTGCTGTTAAGGTCTTCTATTTCCTTGCACTTGTTCGTCATATATTGTTCTTTTGCTTGCCTTATTTTCTTCCCAATCTTACTTTGCATTTCGCTATAATTTTCAGGATCTTTGAGCTTTACTAGTCGACCTTCTTCCATCAGGTTTAAAATTTCTTGTGTCATCTACTGTTTTTTAGGCTGGCGTTTCTCTTCTGTCCTTAAATGCTGTTCTTTTGCTTTAGATGTTACTTTCTTTATTTTTTCCCACGATTCTTCTACTTCTATTTTTTGAAGTTGATTTTTCGTCAATTCTGAGCAGAGGGTTTCCTGTATTTGAATTCTCCTGTATGCAAATTTTAGTTTATTCAGATCATATCTCTGATGGTTCGATTTTTTTGAGATTTCTCTAGTTTAATACGAACTGAACAGACAAGCGGGTTATGGTCAGAATAGACATCGGCTCCTGGATATGTTTTAGCCGATAGCATACATTTTCTGAACCTATGATTGATTAGTATGTAATCTATCTGGTTTCTAACCAGGTTGTTAATTGTATCTGCAGGAGATATCCATGTGTAAGCCTTCTAGGAGGCAAATTGTGCTTTTTTTCTCCCCCTTTGTTCCTGTTACCAAAACCGATTTTTTTACTTGTCCTTGACCGACTTTGGCATTAAAATTCCCTAAGAGCTAACTCATGTTACTTGACACTTTTGATTACCTGCTCGACTTGTCCCTAAAATCGTTCGATTTTCTCGTCATCTTTGTTACCGGTAGGGGCGTACACTTTATCTCAATCCAAATAGCTCTGTCAGACACTGGGATAAAACTAATGACATGTGGTTTGAGGTGTTTACTCATTATTATCCCTACTCCATTCCTGTGGTGTTTGTCACCACTGCCACTGTAGTATAGCATATGGTGATTTACGCAGATCTGTCCAGATCCTTTCCATCTCATTTCACTAAAGCCCATTATTGATGATAGGGATACAAAGACAAATTTGGCTTGAAGATACTGATGAAGTGATGAATAATGATGAATGACCTTAAGACAGGATACATGAATAATGTCACTTCTTATGTTGGAAAAGTTTCTACTGGCAGTAATAGCGGTTTTGCATAAGAGCCTGTTTACATATTATGTAACTAGACAAATTGGTGTATAAAAGTATAATATTATTGTCAGCAACTGGTTTTACACGATTAACCTCTTCGGTATCATATCATTGTGTTAGGTTTGCCGAGAAGAAAAAACAAACAAGATATCGCAGTTTCCATTTTGTGGTTTGTTTTTAATGAAAACTTGATGTTGACGTCTTATGTACTTATTTGTTTCTTTTATGGTATGCTAGATCAAGTGGCATGAACGCTCAATTGCTACACAGTTTTGCCAAAAATAATGAAAGGGAAAGCTGGAAGAGAGCCATTTTACAAATTTTTAAAGATCTTGCTGAACAGATAGTTTTAGAAAAACGAGATGGTTGTGAATCTTCTCTTCGATGAAAATAATTTGTTTTATTATAACAATTGATTAGCGGGTTAACTGAAGTTTTAGTAAATCAAGAAAGTCAACGATGCGACAGTAATCATGAGAGCTGCTAGGAACGAAATGCATGAGAAAAACGTAGAATACAAAATCTCAACAATAACTATAGAAACTTCTTATGATGCTCTGGTACATTCTGACTAAAATGCATGCTAAAACAAAAAAAAATGTGATTTAATTAACTGAATTTGTCACTTTCTTTGTTGTTTTCTGCACCACTTCACACGATTTGTCACATCTTTTTTGTCTGTTCTCATTGCATCACCACAGTCTCAGTATTTCTATTATCTGAGTGCTTATCCAAAATTGGGGGTGCCAATTCCATTTTTTTTTTGGCACAAGCGTTACGTTTTATGATTCAATGCTGAAAATAGCATACCATCATCTGATCTTATATGGCCTTTATCAAACATATAAGCTGATATCTTAGTTCCTTTTTGGACAAGGCTACAATTTAATTTTCAAGAGTCTACATAAAACTGCGTACGTCTCTTAGGGGCGTATCTGCAATTTGCACTAATTGAGATGTTTTTTCGTATGGTAGGTTTCCTCTATGTCCTCAAAATTGATCAATCATACTACAATGATATATGATTTCAATTAAATCTTTTTTAATTATAATTTATTTTTTTTCTTTTTTTCTAACAAGTTGACAATTTGTTGATACGCTTTTCTGTTATGAATTAACAGTAATGGGGCGTTTCAGTCTATAAAGTCACAGTTATTGAAATGGAGAAAATTTTTGTGCCGTGTTTACTGTTATCAAATTACTTATCATTATACAGTTCAGTAGATTTTATTAATAATTAAAATCTTTAGAGCACACTTAGACGTGTAAAAAAATTCTTTGGAAGGATCAAGTGTGTTTCCTTTCCCGCAAGACATGCAGTACGTCTTTTCATTTATCATTAAGTGTTTTTTGCGATTTCATTAAATAACACTGTAATAATGATATTACAGTCATTGCTGTGGTCGTAAAAACGTTTTGTAGACAAACGAATTTTATACTAAAAGCGCATTTGATATCACAAGAGGGATTAATTAAATTGATCAATGTGGTGAGGTAGCGATGTCAGTTAAGTACCTGCATACATTACTTAAGGTCCTTTATAAAATCCATTATGTCGCATCAAATTTTGCATACCAATTCGAAACCCACCCTTGCTAGACCACAAACGAATAAACTCACCCTTCTAAACCTCCTCTTTACATATGGGTACCGAAAGCTTGCTTCGATCTTGTACGTTCATTACAAATAAAAATGTAAACATTTTAAAATTTAATAGCGAGGTACTTAATAATGAGTTTATTATTTCGATATGCACCGGTTAATATACTGTGTGCTGATTTATAATTGAGACGTATACATATCCCATACAAAATCAAATGTCTCAGATTTTAATAAACACTCGGTATATATCAGTTATTCATAGTCTACTTGTAATAAAATC